>JAUJYS010002480.1:0-14714 GCA_033995665.1 Melogona broelemanni
TCGTTCATCGTCATCCCGCTGGTCCAGCGTCTTCATATAATTTACATTCACATGTTTTTTATATACTTTAATTTTAAGCTTGAATGCAATTTATTTCTCTCCCAAAAAATTCGGGTGGTCTTGGTCGGGAATTGAACCCGCGATCACGGGCAGAGTAGGCGAACACGCTAACCACTACGCCACCTCTAGTTCTTTTAATTCGTTGTTTAATGAAGGGGAAGTGCGGTAGGGTTGCAATTTTGCCCCCACTAAGCCACCGGCACATCTAGCCCTTTTAGTTCGTTGGCTAGGAAAGGTGAAGTGCAGGAGGCGTGCAATTTTGGTACCATTGAGCCACCGACACCTCTAGCCCTTTTATTTCGTTGGTAAAAAGGGGTGGTGCCGGAGGGGGTGGCAATCTCGCCACCCGCTCGAGCGTTTTTGATCACCCCGTGTATATAGGCTTACGCACACCATTTCCAAATAATAAAACCACTCTCGTGGCCACTGCTGTGTCTCGTATCGCTTTTATTTTTTGCGCCATTACATTTGCATAGAAAATACCCTAATTTTACCGTCTCGCGAAATGCCTATACGTGAACCCCGCGTACGCCCGTAACCCGTACCCCTATACGGCCGTCTATAGCATCATCACATTGCCCTATAGCTAGCGACGACTATGTACCAGGGGTTGGACAAAATAATGGAAACAGCTCCATTTGTTCACCATCAATTTGAACTCTTCAGGGCACATGCGTCGTGATTGGATAACCTCATTTGTTTGTCAATCACACATCACCAAAAATTTGAATTATTTAAATTAAATTTCTTGAATTTGTGCCACGAAATGTCAGATCGATCGGACGTCCAACATTTTGCACAAACAAAACCGAATTTTTAGATTAAGACAATTAGGTCTGATATTTTGTGCCTCAAAATTAAGAAAATTAATTTTATGAATAACAAATGTTTAAATAGTTGTCGACAGCTACCTTACCTTTTGTGATTCGACAAAAGAAAATGGGGTTTCCCAATCATCAGTGTTGTGTTCGTTCCTTTTGAAAAGTAACCAGTTTCCGTTCCTCCGATGAAAAAAGGAACCAGTTCCCGTTCCCGTTCCTCCGATGAAAAAAGGAACCAGTTCCCGTTCCTCAAAAATAAAAAGGAGCCTAGACGTTCCTCTGTTCCTCAAAAAAGAAACCAGTTCCTAGGAACGGGAACTTTCCGTTCCGTTCCTACCCAACACTGGAATTTCAACATAAACAAGAAATAAATGCCCCGAAAATTGATTTTTTATAGTGATGTCAGTTTTAAGGAGATCCATAATAGAGTGCACTTTTAATTGTTTTAGCTAATTTTATACAGGTTTTATTTATGTCAACGAGACCAATAGTCCAACCAATAGCGTCGGTGAGTCCAGCATAAGGATCAACTACCGTAATTAAGCCGTGGGTTAAATGATGCCGTGTCTATGTTGCGAACAGTGGCGGACAATAGAACGAAATAGACGATAATCAAAATAACCTGCCTAGGTTTTGTCCGGAACGTCTTATCCAAAAGTCCAAAACTGAGCCAACAGTTACAAGCACAATAGGGATGGTCATCAGAATACTAGAAGAGTAATAAATTGTTTTTGAAAATGTCATTAAACAAACCAAACAAGATACTTTTTCGAAATTTTAAATTTTGTTTACTAGAACTGGCACGATCAACTTTGCCCAAATGACAGAAGTAATACCTACAGTGCAATGATGGCATAAAAAATGGAAGATAATCGAGTTGGATTGATTGAAATTAGTTTTTCAATTATATGAAGGGAATTGTCTCGGGGGAATCGTATGTACGGTCAAACTTAGGAGTAGAAGAAGGGGTCACACTAAAATTGTTAGTGAGTTACGTTTCAAGTCTGATACCTACATAAATTCCTATTTCCACAGAGTGGGTCCACAGTGGAACTGTCTTACAGAGTCACAGGTGGTAATTCTGTTGAAATAGTACACCATTGTCCTTTACTGGTCTTCTGACCCCCACCATAGGTCCTTTTCATCAAATGCTATTGTGGTTTTATCTGAGCAAGGGATATCAGCTTTTCGTGCTCTGTCCACTTGAGTGTACCTGATGGTGATGGCCACTGCATCCATTGGAGGTCCATCTCTCTTGTGACACGATTTTTCATCTAATTTCAGATCATGTTTGCCTGCTGGCAAAAGTGTCATTTAAATATTGTATCAGTTAAAGGCCAGAGAGTAATACTGCCTGACTTGAACAAAAATTGAAATAACAAGTTGGCGTGGGATAGCTGCTTCTTCCTACTTACCAAGCTTTATTAGATGCTGTTTATCTGCAAGATTGCATGTACTTGGAAAACAAACTGCCAATGTCAGAGCCAGGCGTGATTGAACAATTGGTAAATTACTCTGAAATGGCGATTTGACCAATTGGTTTAGATTCTGGACAGTATTGAATGAAAGACAGTGGCGAACTACAGTATATGTTTTTCTATTGGTGATTTTCAGGTATTAATTTACACTTAACTAATACTTTGGCCTAATACCATCGTCCCGTCCTGGTTTATCTAAACTATATTCCTTTCTTTGGGCGTGGCATGTGTCTGAATGTCATTCTGTTGCTCAGAAAAAAACGTGTCCCTTTCAAATGTCGTTATATTTTCTATAATATTGTACCGATTCGTTTCGTTTGGTTACTCAAGACCCAATAATGGTTGATTTTTAACTCGTGGGGTCCTTTCTTAGCTTTTCTTATAAACATTTTCATCGAACCATTGAAACCGTTAATGTTTTTTATTGTATTTCATGACTTTTAATGTGCAAGGTGAAATATCTTACCAGCTCCTGTATTGCTTCTTGTGTAATATTTATCTGGGGCAGCTTCATCTAACAGTAAAACACAAAATAGCACAAGCGCTGTTTCATTAATTATGATAAAGGATAGTTATGAAATATAGCCATAGGCAGTGGAATATGGTGAATTATCTTACCAACTTCTTTATTTCGTCTTGTGTTGTAAACTCCATCAGGGGAAGCTTAATTAGACAGTGGTCACCCACAAATGCCACATCCGGGTCTCCGGGTCGGGCACCTGCCTTTCCCACTGACCCATTATTGGCGACCACAATATTGGTGCACTCGGTGAAACTTCCGGGCCAAAACAGAGTTCCTTTTAATATTCCAGGTGTTGGTTTGAACATGGCATCCAACACTTGATAGGGATTTAGAAAATACACATACGCGTTGTAAATTCAAAAGGTTCATATTATGTACGAACCGATGGCTCAGTGGAAATGGGGACATGCTACGAAGACGACGGTCCCGGGTTCGATTCCCCCAGAAGGCTTTCGTTTATTCGTTAGCCTGGGGTACTGGCATCACCCCTGAGCTTCCATTATGGAGTCCAGAGCTTAGGGGTGGATCCTGCAGTCTGGCTATTCCAGCTGCATCCCTCTTCCCTTCCCTTCCCTTCACATATCTCTAAAGAGACACGAGGGTGCAGTATTCCTGTAGTGCAATAGGCGCTACGGTGAATTAAAAAATATATATATCTATATTAGGACAAATCACTGATCTAAAATTAGCCTATATAAATGAGATGCACTAGCGTGCCTGTTTCTTTTCCTTGTCACGCCCTCTCCCAGCCTCCACTGATAAAAACCTCCACTTCTTTTTTGGCAAATCGAACCCTGGATAAGGACATAAATACAGCAAGTGGACCACTGCAATCTCAAATCATACTATTCCATTAGGATGGAACTTAATTCAAATAGCGATTCACAAGAACCGCTAACACAGTGGTTCCATGCAAAATGAACAACATTGTTGATCGACGGGTTTTAGCAATAAATAGTGTCATTATGGCACATGTACTTATTGTGAAAATATGTGAAAAAATAAAAGTAGAGCTGCATAATAGTGTGTGAATCTCACATTTTTTTTTAAATTGGGGTAAATTATCTGAAAAAAATTTTTGCTTTTGGTTCCCATTATACGTTTTGCAGTTTGTTTCAAATATAAAAAAACAAGAATTTTAATCACGAGGAATTCAACCAATGATCTCAATTAATGAAACACCAGAGCGAACATAATGGGTTGAATGATTGGTAATTTTTGTTAAATTAATTGACTAATTCTGCTCGATAATTTCCCAGTATCATTAAAAAAATCAAGACTATTGATTTTAAGGAAATTTGGAGAAAGCACAGCGTTAAACTTGTGATAGGAGATAAGTTTCAGGCATGGTGTGAATTAATATTTGACGTTTCGTTTTGCCATGCTGGATAATATTTTATAATGGGTACAAGTACTAATGCTTGAGACAAGTATTCACTTGATGACTTACTCTGAACTGACCACTGTTCCATTGGGTTTTTGCGCTGGATGAATGTGTCCAGCAGATCACTGAACATGAGCTGGATATGCTGGGAACATGGTTCTGATAATCCATCAGGCAAAGGCACTTTCCAGTGATACACTAGCTCTAGCAGTAAGACCCACGGATGCTGGAACTTGTATTTTATGTCCTCGGCCATGTCGCTCCATTTGTGGAAAAGCAACTTGGCTTCATTGGCAAAGCTAGTGATCCACTTATTGGAACTGAACACATTGGCCAGGGGATAGAGACTATTCTCAGGCTGGATGACTTGTTGAATAACATCATGGAAATAACTTGTCCTTTTCAGTGGATGTGGTGGGAGAGGGGTCAACATCTTGGTGGTGTGGATGATGGTCTTGTTTACTGTTTCAGTAATGGATGGAGTTGATCCTATATCTGTTTGTACTCGACCGCAGATAAAATATAGAAGAAAAATGACTAAAGTTGATTCCATGGTTGGATTAATTTACTGCTGTTGCTAGAACACAACTAACTGGTGTTTCTGTTACTGGTTCTGTTAGAAAAAGTTAGAAAAGCGGATAAAGTGTGAGTGTCGATTTATTTCGAATAGTTGTTATGTCCATAGCGAGACACTATTCTACCAGTGCTAAGTCACAGCTCGTCTGGATATCAGGTGGTTGGATGTGATCGATTAGTCAGTCTGCCTGCCAGTTGTTTGCGAGCAATAAACAAAATCTATTGACATTGAACCATGCTGATATGCATAACACGTACAAAACATTGCTCAGACTAAGCCAAAATAATTCTAGTGCCAAATTATCTACCGTGCCCAATTATCTGACCCAATATTTCAAAATGTAAGTTCTTACTTTGACATTATAGTTGTCTACGATTTGGATACGATTTTTTCATCAGGTTTTTGCATGCTGTTCAATATATACTCGTATATACATTCAGTATATATACTCGTATATATATATATATATATTTAAAACACCGTAGTGCCTAGTGTACCACAGGATTACTGTACCCTCGTGTCTCTATGAAGATATGTGAGGGGAAGGGGAAGGCAAGGCAGCTGGAATCGTCTATAATTACAATTACAATATAATGAAAAGATGATTTTCATTATATTGTAATTAACATTGTTAATCCAAACGGCTCCTAATAATTTCCTTTTTTGAATTACAATATATACCCACAAGCAGCCCCTTTTAGGGGGGCCAATGGCGGGGGTCAAAGACCAGTTAATTAAGTAAGGAGATAATTCTGTTACCATTTTACGGCGTACAAGAGGATAAACTTCGTCTGGTCTCTGGGATTTCTTTGGATTAAGTCCATTAAGCTGTGCCAATACTCCAGCATCACATACTACAATGCTTACCATGTATCACACAAAGGCCCAACTTTGTCAATGAGATTGTCATATGGACGATAGTCGTAACAAATTTCGTGATAGGCCACGTGTTTACATAGAACAGAACAGTCTCATCAATCAGATGCAAATGATTATATTTGACGATATCAGATACGAAAAATCAGTGGGAGGAAACGGCTGATCTTTGTTTGAAGGAACAAAAGTATGACGTCATTAGACGACAGAATATGGAAATTATAAAATAGAAATTCGCGTGACAAGAATATACGACAGGTAACCCGGGGTGGAACACTATTCCGCCCTGCCAATGGTAGTGTTGGTTAGGAACGGAAAAGTTTCGTTCCTTGGGACTGATTCCTTTTTTGAGGTACTTAGGAACACCTAGATTCCTTTTAATTTTTGAGGAACTGGAACTGATTCTTAAATGAGAACTGATTGTTATTCTTATATATTACATACGACGATCTAAGCAATTATATTTCTTCACAATCGATGTTAAGGCCCATGCTTGTGCAACAAATATATATTGATATTTTCGATTTTTGAGGGACATTTATTTCGTCTGTATTTTTATGTATTTCTTCTGATTTTTAACAACAGATTATTTCTCTTCAATGTTTTCGTCAAACGAGCTATGGTTCGCGAGTTATCGCAAATACCATGATGTTGCGCACCTGTTTCCATATCCCAACCCATTTGCATAACTAGGTTATGCAAATGTAAGTGTATGTGCGTGACGTATTTGATCCAACTTTTCCATGAATCCAAACAAATCAAGGTCACACCGACGAGCAATTACGATCAACACTCCAAATCGGAAATACCTGTAAATGATTAATTTTTGTAATTCTTAATTTTTTTTTTACACATGACAGACCTTGTGTTACTCAGGGCCTGACTTTTTTTTCCAATGATTCGATCGGCATTTGCAAGTGCTACATAATTTTAAAACAAATTAAGCTATGAAAAAAGTGAGGAGACTTCCATACTTTTTCGTCTCCGTGACTTCGAAGGGACGAAAAAAGTACGATATACTTTCAATTGTATCACAATATAAGTGCACAAGAAATATACATTTTGGCAAATTTGAATTTACATTTTATGTCAATGAAATGATCGATTTAAAAATGGATATTCTGCAATGTATCACACAAAAGACTTTTACGCAGTGAAATTACAAAAATTGCTTCACACAAAACCTAATTTAGTTCAACCGATAATCTAGTCCAGTTGGTAATGCTTCCAACTATTGTTTGGACGGTCCCGGGTTCGATTCCCGGCGCAGGCTCTCGTTTATTCGTTAGCCTGGGGTACTGGCGCAATGCCGTCTGTAGATAGCATTGACTGACGTCACCCCTGAGCTTCCGTTAGGACTGAGTCCAGAGCTTAGAGCCGGAGCCAGAGCCGCGCCGTAGCATTCTGGCAATATATGTTTGAAGGTTGCTTATTGGTGGTGTTCTCAGGTGGGCCGGGTGCGGCCTGCCCGTTGTCGAGACTTGAAAATTGGCTTAGGGGTGGATCCCCGGCAGCCTGGCTATACCAGCTGCCATTCCCCTTCGCTTCCCTTCCCTGCCCCTCACATATCGCCATAACGACATGAAGGGAAGTAATCCTAAAAAAAAAATTTTAAATACTGCGCCTGCCTGAAAACTGCCAAAGCGACGATGTTATTCATCAGGCTTTTATCGCGCAATTACTTTGCTCTATTCTCCATATTGACTTCTAGTGTGATATGTGTCCCGATTCCAAAATCATATTCACTTAACAAAATCGATTTTTTTTTTAATTTTTAAAAAATAAATCAAACAAATAAATATCTAGATCTGGTAGCGACGTGCCTACGTACCGATGTCTCAGTGGGTATGACAACATCCTACGAAGCCGACGGTCCCGGGTTCGATTCCTGGCGCAGGCTTTCGTTTATTCGTTAGCCTGGGAATCTGGCGTCACCCCTGAGCTTAATTTAAGGAGTCCAGAACTTAGGGGCGGATCCATTCCCCATTCCTTCCCTTCCCTGCCCCTCATAGAGATCCGAGGGTGCAGTAATCCTGCAGTGCACTAGGCACTATGATGATGTTTAAAAAAAATTGTAAATTGGCATTTCGAGGGGAAATTAGCAAAGAGCCCTGCTCGACCCAACCCCATCTCTGAGCAGCTTCAGGATAATTTTTATGCACTTGGACACAGTATTTTTATATGCGCCAAGAAAATACCCTCGTTGCGAAAAGGTGCGTGGCAAGTTGCTTAATTTTTAATTTAAAAATCATATTTGTATCAATTTGCAACAAGTTGGTGCTGGCGCCCACCCACAGTGGATAGAGGTGACTAGAGTGTGCCACAGGGTAGCGTACTGCCTCTTCTGTTCTTGTTGCGTATTAATGATTTGTGCGATGTTGTTGGATCCAACAGAAAACTATTTGCAGATGATACCATGTTATACAGGGAAATCAAGTGTACTCAGGATGCCTATGAACTCCAGAATGATCTAGATGCTATAAGTAATTGGTGTACAATATGGCAGCTGCAACTCAATGTTGTCAAGTGCTGCATTATGCATGCATTCAGAACTGTATAACGATTCTCGATCTGGGAAACCCCTCAAGTTTCCTGAACAAAATAAATATCTAGGTTTACAAATGACTTCGAAACTATCATGGAAAACCCAAATACAAATGATGACTGGAGTGGCAAACGGCGGACTAAGGTTTAACCAGAGTGTCCTGAAAAGGTGTCACAGCGAAGTTAAGTCAGTCGCCTACTTTTACGTGGCCAGCCACATGCTTGAATATTGCAGCTCCATTTAGAATCCCCATTAGGCGGAGCTCAAAGAAGAAATTGTAATGATTCAAAGAAGGACTGCTAGATTTGTTAGCTGCAGATTTGGTCAAACAGAGAGTGTCATAAATATGCTATCCATACTGGGGTGGGAGTCATTTGAAGACCGTAGGAATGAAACTAATATTAGATTATTGTCCGCATCCTTAATATAGTTTCTACTGTCAAAGTTGAAAAAAGTATCTGTCTGTCTACTAATACTAGCAGTAAAAGAAAAGGACACACTTACATGTAAATAGAGTTAAGTTGTAGTACTAATGCATACTTACAGAGCCCAAGGTGCTGAGCCTGTTAAAACTAAAAATAGGACGCATTTGTCCTTTACTGGTCTTCTGATCCCCGCCATTGACCTCCAAGGGGCTGCTTGGGGGTTCAAATTGTAAATTGTAATTGTATTTGTATCCCTGTTTAATGAAGAAATGTTCATAGGAGCCGTATGTAGAAACATAAAGAATGAATCTAGTTCGTGTTCAAGGATATAAACGGCAACAGTTGTAAACAATCTTAATAGATCTTAATCGCAAACACCATAATATACATGCAAATCATGTTTACTCTCTTTCCGACCATATGTTGCGCGAGGGTTAATCAATAGACAGGCATTTAAAAAACTTAGTTATGAACAAGGCTTTATTGATTGGTTACTTTTGGGGTGACATGAATAATTGAAGGAGCTGACTTATCTGATATTTCAGCTATTGTTTTACTCTTCTATTGAGGGATCAAGTAACACATGGAGCTCATAGCATGGTCGTAAAATCATTAAATTTTCCATTATGATGATTAGAATTTTCCATCTTAATCTTTTCCTTATTGGCTTTGGTAAAATGTATTTACAAATATTTTTTCATGGACTCGATGGGACCATCAACCAGAACATAAAGAACCATCGAGGCAGCAATGTCCATGCACATGAAAGCGAGAGCGTTGAAGATCTGTAAGGAGGACATCGTTCGTAAGTTTAATGGAAGTTTATTTTGGTAACGGATAAATTCCTTCTACATGTATTGAATACATTAAAAGTGATAAGGAGGTGGAATAAAACACATAATAGCTTACTTTTGATTATTGATAAAAAACATGTTAAAATTAGAAAGAAAAAAACCTCCCAGCTTGGAGGACGGAGTTTTCTGGGCAAATTAGGAATTCTTTTCCAAAATGTTATTAAAAAAAATAAAAAAACAGTTTAAAAATCCCCCCGCAAATTTGAAAATCCCCCTAGCAAATAGTTGAATGAAAAGTAAGACACCAAGTGCTACATAACCCCTCCCCCCCAACAATTTTTTTTTTAAAGTGTCTCCCGGGAATTGAACCCACGAAGGTTAACCACCAAATTCACAGCCTTAGTTTATGCAGTGTGCTAATGGATTTATTGGTGAGCTTCTATTGGTTAGGGTCACCAGGGGTCGGCAATGTTACGATGGCAGTTAACAATAACAAAGTTGTCCGTTGGCATTGAAACCAAACCGCTCATTAGAGAAAGACATTTTGCTACATGGTATATGCCCACAGCAACACACACATACTTGCACACACACACACTGATAATTATACTGGTGACGATTATGCTGTCTTATTTTGTCTGTTCTTGCATTTGCTACTTATGAAAGATCATCTTTCGTAAATGCCATTATCACTTTTCACTCCTATGATTCAACCCCCTTTTCACCCTCATTGTCACTTTTTTATTTGTCTTATCGTATTTAAATAAAGCGCATGTGGTCATGCTTGCAGCAGACGGCTAGTGTGATGCCCTTGTGGTCGGTCTGCCGTAACATGCTTCGACATGGAGATTTGAAAAAAACTTACAAAAGATGAGATATTCGTTGGAAGGGAATTCTGTCCACCAGTGAATACACTATCATTGATAACCATGTGTATAAGGAAAATGCAATAACTTAGACGTCCAAGGACCACCATTGGTGGGCATGCGAGAAACCGAGTCACCAAACCTAGTATGAAAAAAATGATGTCCTTATATAAATACATGTGTATACAAGAGCTGATTGAAAATTGGTGATAATACCTTACCAACTTTCGAACAAATTACACCACAAGTTAATTAAAAATATCTGGACTGAAATTTTAAAAATTTATTGGTTATCATGTGGTCGAAAATCAAGTTATTTGAATGAGCTGTTCATTTTGTATGCTTGCAAAACAAAGACTACTACTAATACAATTAACTCGTACAACGATCGACAATGCAATGGGACAGTGCCAAAAGGAAATAGACGAACAGAGACTGGCTTGATTAGAAATAATAGTAGACCAAGACTTTTGCTAAAAATCATGCAATGATGACACATATAGATAAAAGCAATGAAACATGGTAATGAAACTATTATTTCTAATCGAGAGTTTGCCAGATTATGCTCGGTAATTTTCCTTTGACACTGTCCCGGGGCTCTGTCCCGTTAGTTGTTGGCTTCAAAAATGAACACACCAGACATGTTCGAAGAATTTGCATATATAATGTAGTTGTAGAAATTTTGTATATAACTCATAATTTAATCAGAATTAAATATTTTCCTATCAAACGTCCACAATGCGTTAATTTTAACTGGGGTGGGAATCGTTACAGGACCGTAAAAACGAAATTGATATTAGATTGTTTGCTCGTATAAAGAAGGGAGAGTGTGATATTAATGTTGAGAAAATTGTCCTTCAGCCAAAAGAAAGGAGTAGAAGATATGCGCACACTAGCTACAGTACAGGAGCTACAGTGTAGGTGTGTGTGTTTTTTCCCAGGGTGGGTGTATTTTACCAGGGTGTGTCGGCTGTGATACAGAACCTGTTAGCATAAGGATAACCCCATATTTGTCCTTAACTGGTCATTGACCCACGCCATTGGCCCCCTAAAAGGGGCTGCTTGCGGGTATATATTGTAATTGTAATTGTAATTTATTTCATTCACATTATTATGCAGCAGCAGGGTAGGGTAGGGTGTGAAATAGCAGTTAATTTAGCCAGGCTACCTTCACCCCTAAGCTCTGGACAGGGATCGAGCCTAGGGGAAATTAGTCACTTCTTAGCCTCAGCCGAGGCTATAAGGAGTGACGCCAGTACCCCAGGATTAAATAAACAAGAACTTACATCGGGAATCGAACCCGGGACCACCCACTCTGGAGTAGGTGCCATGCCCACAGAGCTAGAGGGGACGTACGTCTTTCAAAATTCATAAGAAGGTAAATAATACCTAATAATACCTAACTTCTATATATGTTGAACATAAACAGTTTTTACTTGACCATTTTCTTCTATTTGGTACTGATAAAACCTAGTTACTGCTGTAACTAACTCGTATTTGGCACGCCATATTCACATGATGTGTTAAAAAATTTGAAAATCAGAGTGTTGCCAGATTTTTTTATAGATTATAGTGGGACAATTTCACCTTTACCATGTCTCACCTCCATATCCATTGAAACAGGCAAAAATGATCCATCCAATTGACAGACACCACAGTGATGGCCCCAAGCAGGAATAAACAAAGTTAAAGGCCCATGGAGCCTCTATGTTCATGAAGTCAGAATTGTAGAAAGGACAGTGGATGAAAACTACAAACGATGTTAGGCCTATGCAGGCCAACCAGCCAATAGTCACCTTGTACTGTGATAATCAAAGCAAACAATAACCAAGGAAATAAAATGCCAGCAGTTTTTCAAATGTCCTCTTATCCGATGGTTCAACACTAAAATAGGACTCAAATATTTATTTTATAATTAAAATTAACTGATTAAATAAAATATAATACATGTATATTAGGATGAAAAAATCACTAACACTTCAGCCCTTTGATATTTGGATTGATGATTGTTAGTCACCAGATATCAACAGTATATGTGACGTCATGTTAAGTTTTCCTAGGCATAGCCGCGGGATAAGGTCTAGATTTCCCAATTTTTCGAATAATTCATCGTTTTTAGCCCTAGTTAAGCCGGGCCCTTATTCAAGAAATAATTTTTTTTTGGAGACGTGTTCAGTAAGTAATGAAGTTTTTGACAAAATTGACTCCTATTATTTTGGTCCTAGGACTCCATATTCACATTTAGGTCACTGAAAAAGCAAACAAACTCACTCACCCAAAATGTGTTCCTGATATCAACTTACAAGATCATTATGAATGTACATACGTATATAGATAGCATACCAGTTTCAGACGAATGTCGGTTTGTTGATGTAAATGCATCAAGTAACCAAAAATTATTCCCAACAAGAATGGTCCTGCTCGAGCAAAGGGATTGTTGTTGACAATTCCAAAATTGTCAATCGACCTAATTCGAAAAAAAAATATATAATAATAAACAATCATCAGAAATTTAAGAAAATTATTTTTTTGCTCATGAACTGGTGTAAAACACAATGTACGAGTATATGTACGGCATGGTCAATAAAAAAAAGACCCACTTGCAGGGTACGATTTGCCGGGGGACGGGTTTTCAGGTTTCGAGGCAGAAATGCTGGTAAACCCAGGAACGGTGGTTCCGATGCAGAATTTCAAAAAATTTGCCGGAGGATGCGGGGGTTGGACCCACATTTTTATTGGCCGGCCCCCACCTCGAGCATTTGGCCGACCCCTCTGCAATCGGTTTGAACCCCTCATTTCTAGCGCATTTACAATTTTACAATTTACAATTTGTACCCGCGAGCAGCCCCGGGTGGGAGGCCTATGGCGGGGGAACTTGTGGGCATTGTGGTTCTGCATACGCAAAATGCATGCCAACCACAAAGATCCTGACTAAAATGTTGGACAAATTAAAACAATTCGTGCTGGCACACGTAATATTGTAAACTGTTTATATAAACTTGTTTTCACAATATTTTGGTTTAAAATTTTAGTATTTGGATTTTTTTCAGTAAAAATAAGCTAAAAGCAGGTACAAATAAAAAAATAAACAAGTATAAATAATAATATTTTGGCTAGTAAATTGAAATATTACTAAATCAAAGCATTAATTCAGTCATTTTTATTTAGTAGCGAAATGTTCGAGCTCATACTGGAAAACTAAAGAGACGTAAAAATGTTACACATATTTGATACAGATTGGTACGATATAGTACGAACCGATGGCTCAGTGGGTATGGGGACATGCTACGAAGCCAACGGTCCCGGGTTCGATTCCCCTAGCAGGCTTTCGTTTATTCGTTAGCCTGTGGTACTGGCGTCACCCCTGAGCTTTCATTAGGGAGTCCAGAGCTTAATGGTGGATCCTGCAGTCTGGCTATTCCAGCTGCATCCCTCTTCATTTCCCTGCCCCTCACATATCTCTAAAGAGACACGAGGGTGCAGTATTCCTGTAGTGCACTAGGCGATACGGTGAATTTAACTTTAAAAAAATCCACGTATGCAGATCATATATCACAGACATGTACAGATCAGTGATCTGTATCATCATGATACGCGGATTTGATACTACATTAGTCAGGACAAACCGTTACAAGAGTTAATTAAACTAAGCTTACCGTAAAGCCCTAGTCAGCCCTAGAAATCCAATTCCATACAAATTATAATAATATAGTAGAGTTGATATGGATGCGAGGTATAAACATGTCGTCATGACAAGGCCCAGTCTTGGTTTCCTAAATATGCATGGAATTTTTGTAATAATTAGATTATAAATGTACATAAACACACAAATTAAAACGCAGTAATGATGTCATGCTTGTTGGCTTTTGTGATTTGGGGATATTTCACCTTATGTTTTTGCAAAAAAAAAAATTATTAAATTTTTTTTTTAACTTGGTTTGCAAATTGATTGCTTAAAAATTTCAAAATCTTTGCGCTCCTTTTAAGCCAACCTACATATATCCTAGAGAGCTGAAATTTTTTGAAGGATCAATCGGGTGGAACATTTTCAAGAATCAACTTTCGTTGCGTTCGAGGAATCTTGGAATGTCCCAGAAGTTATTCTGTGTCTTAATTGAGTAACCAACTACATATGGGTCAATTTTCTAAGTAAACATTTATTTATTTATGCACTACATATTTCCTTTTATACCCAGTGTGGGATTTGCCCGGTTCCCTGGTGGGGCTTAACCTCACACTAAAGAAAAAAAAATAGCTGGGAGCGGTGGCGCGTTCCTGTAATCCCGCTACTGGGAAGCGTACGAACCGATGGCTCAGTGAGCCTACGGTCCCGGGTTCGATTCCCGGCACAGGCTTTCGTTTATT
>JAUJYS010002481.1:0-14712 GCA_033995665.1 Melogona broelemanni
AAAATAATTCAACAAAAGACAGAAGGTACGCATGGCGCAATACACAACCGGGCGAAGCCGGACTTAAAGCTAGTAAAATATAAAAAATTGTTCACAAGGGGAAAAAAATTAATAAAAGACGAGCAGACACGAGTGCACACTTACCGGGTTTGAAAAGGGCAAGCACGGTCGCGTTGGCAAATTCGGTCGGCGTAACCACCAGGCAGGTGTAGTCGCGGGCCACGTCGTAGTCGAAATCCCTAATGCTGAGGTAGCTTGTCACCGTACCGGACTGGGTATCGTAGGTGGTGTTGACGGTCATAGATGGTATGTGCGTTGATTGGTCAATCCTGCTACCTAAACGATGCGCAAATTGCGCAAGCACGTTAAAGAATCAGCGTTTGAATCAACGAGATGTAAGGTGTAAAACGGAAGCCAGTGTTGGGTTCGTTTCTTTTGGAAAAGGAACCGGTTTCAGTTTCCGTTCTTACGATCGTAAGGTTGCGGAGAAAATCGCTTATTTTTCTCCTAGCGCGGTAACTTTTTTAATCTAAAAAAATATCGGTATTTTTAGCGTTTTTTTAAGCTCAATTAAGTTTCTTCGATGAAAAAGGTAACAGTTCCCGCTCCAGTTTCCAACAGAAACGGAGAAAATCGGAGCGGAGAAAATTGCTTATTTTTCTCCTAGCTTTTTTTAAGCTAAATTTTTTAAGCTAAAAAAATATCGGAATCGGTATTTTTACCGTTTTTTTTTAAAGCTCAATTAAGTTTTTTCGATGAAAAAGATACCAGTTCCCGTTCCAGTTTCCAACAGAAACTAAAATGAACCTGGGCGAACCTAGCTCCTTTCCAAAAGAAACTTGGAACTTTTCCGTTCCTTCAATTAAAAAATATTTATAAAAGCATGCCGAGTGGTGTTTTTTTGTTTGCTGGTTTTACATTCATGATAGCGCGCCAAATGGATATTTGCGAATGCAGATCAAAAATCTTTAACAATTTCTGTTTGCTGCTGCAAAATTGTTCCGCTGTCGATGCACTTAGGAAATTTTTAAACGTAGAATATCGAAAGTTATGGCGAAAGGAACCCTTTACCCAGAAAAGAAACTCCCGTTCCAGTTCCTCAAAAAACGGAACCAGTTCCCATCCCAGTTCCTACAGAAATAAAAAAGAACCTAGGTGTTCCGAAGTCCCTCAAAAAAGGTACCTGGCCTTAGGAACGGCACGTTTCCGTTCCGTTTCTACCCTTGACTGACGGAAGCAGCAGTCGTATTTTCAACAATGACCTAGACAACGTGGACTGACCTTCGCAAACTCTTCTTTTATTTTTTGATGATTCGTGTCATTTGAAACTTTCAAGTTCATGGCGACGGTCTTTGTTAAGCGATAGGCGCATGATATTTGAGCGGTTATCTCGGAACCCATATATTTGTTTACTTTTTAAGTTAATAAATCAAGACATACTACAACACGGCTTATGTGTCTGTGACAAGGTTTTTTTTTTTTTTTTTGCAATCTAGAAAATGTATTGCTAATGTAACTGTCTAGATAGCGGTGTTTCTCTTAAAAGTTCTTCTGTTGTAGGAACAAGATATTACATAAATCATGCAAAAAAAAATCAAAACTCGTTATCTATTCGAAATCAAACGAATAGTCCATTATTAAGTTTTTTTGACATTATGCACTCAATTTCTATTTACTCACGATAAATAATTTCGTTACTTGACAAAAAAGCAATGATCAATAGTACTATCTAACTTAATTTGTTTGCGTGTATTACGAAAACAGATTACGTGATTTGCAACTGTGAATTGTTTTTGTTCATTTCAATTGTAATAAGTTGTGCGTCAGGAGAATTCTTATCACTCGGCACCTATCAGCAGGCAGCACAATTATTTTTTGATCAGTATTATATTTATTTTTTTGATTAGTATTTATTATCGGAGCATTGTCGGGGAAAGAAAAACAGTACACTAGCGAAGGGGTTTTCCGAAATAAAGAAACTTCTCTGCCATTGCGAAGTTTTCAAACCTGTCTTATGCAATATATATATTACATTTTTTTTTAAATCACCGTAGTGCCTAGTGCACTACAGGATTACTGCACCCTCGTGTCTCTATGGAAATATGTTGAGGGGCAGGGAAGGGAAGGGGATTGGCAGTTGGAATAGCCTGGCCGCAGGATCCACCCTAAGCTCTGGACTCCCTAATGGAAGCTCAGGGGTGACCCCAGTACCCCAGGCTAACGAATAAACGAAAACCTGCGCCGGGAATCGAACCCGGGACTGTCCACTTTGAAGGATGTTGCCATACCCACTGAGCCATCGGTTCGTCGTACTAATTATAAAAATACTAAAAAAAGTATTAATAAAAAATGAATATTAGGATTGTGTATTTTTTTCTTCTAATATTATTATATTTCCAGGCAATATATTTTAATGTACCTGATGTACCCTTTACTTTAATAACAATTTAGCAATCTGTAGGCAGTTTAGCTTAAAAAAATAGTAATTATAAATTAACGCGCGTATGTAAATGTACGTGTAAATGTAAATGCGCGTATGTAAACGTATAATCAGAGATTATACGACCATATCGTTCATAGAATTTTTTGCTGTATGAAATCACCTTCAATAACTGGCGATTTATATTTTATCCATCAAAACAATTTCAAAACAATCGGCGCTGAATTTTGATGTCTGTATTATCAATATCATGACATCGTTCAATCGAAAAAGTTGCAAAAGGACGAAAAACGACGCCAGTGTCGACGACACAGTGTAAATATGTATATTTTTTTTTTTGGATGTCAGCAAAGATATATGGCGCTCTTATGGACCGTCTTCCCTTTGTTTTTTGAAGATCAAGGCAATGAAAGATCAGATTTGCAGTCGATCAACAGATGGCGCCACCTTCTATGGCGTGATAATCATTTACCCACCGTCAACTGTGTGCCAGGAGAAATCAAACTGTGGACCGCAGGTGAAGCTGCATTCCAATGCGGCTGTAAACGACAACCCGTTATCGTCCAGCGATAAAGTGGCGCTGGTCCCATTCAGTCGAACTACACGAAAGGGAAGCACATTACAATGTGTTATTTTAATTTTGACAACCAGTACTACACAAAAGAAAAAATGTGTAAGACACAAAAAAGTATAACCTAGTGACCAAAGTAGACTTTATTTAGATTGTCTGCTAACGTCCGTGTACATTAAATCCAAATAGTATTTATTTTTCTGTTTCTTTAATAAAACAGTTTCGATAGAAGGTTATGTAAAGCATAATGGAATATCATCGTTAATTTCAAATAAGGATCGTATTGGCCAAGTTCTGTTTAGGAAAAATAAAAATATGGAAGATCATACATGAACGGTTCATTTATATCGCATTTCAGTATCAATTATAAAATTTGAATAAATTATTCATTCAGGAAAAACTATAAAAATAAAGGATTTTAGTACGATCCGTCTGTCCCAGTCGGTATTGCGACGTTCCCGGGTTCGATTCCTGACGAAGCCTCGTGTCTATTCGATTCTGGGGTACTGGTGACAATGTGCACCTCACATATTGGCACAGCAACACGAGGGGTACAGAATCTCCTGTAGGGCTATTAACTACAGAGATGAGGAATAAAAACCTGGCGGCGGGCGTGCAGCAATTTACGTTGGTAACTGTGTTACTGTAACTATTTGGCTGATGTCCAGTTTACGCGAACATTTTCTCTGACGAGCGAGCAAAAAATACGGTATACCTACCTAACCTAACCTATTCAACCATGTTTTCTACGGTTAGGTTAGGTTAGGTAAGTAGAACATGGTTATGTTAGGTAGGTTAGGTTAGGTTAGGTGAAACATGGTTGGGGAGCGGTAGACCGTATTTTCTGCTCGCTCGTCAGAGAAAATGTTCGCGTAAACTGGACATCTACCCAATTTTCTGCTCCCGAAATGTCAAAGAGAAATGCCAAAGCTGTAGGTCGTATCATGTAAAGAACGGCGCACAGACCAAATTTGTCGCTCATTTGTCGACTTAAATCTAACCTCGAGCGGCAACAGGTCGTAACATTACGTCGCAACACTAACCTATTTATCATCCACCTTACCATCCCTCCAATTCCCTACTTCTAATTCCTAACCCTTTTCAATTAATTTTAAATTCCTTTACTCCTTCATACCCTAAGTCACCTTAAATGCGCAAGCGCGGTGACAATTATATCTAAATCTAAAATCTAAATCTATTGGATCCTATGTAGTGGCGTTCAAAAATGGCACACAGACCGCCATCTTATCCGTAAATGTATTCCATGCACGAAAATTGTTTACGGGCTGTAAGTTGGGACAAGTACAGTAGCTACCACTTCATGGCTTACACAGGGAAATAATTTCAATTCATTCACGATTGCCATTTCCAATACAATGCTTCCTAATGAAAAATTAAAAAAGGCGCACTAACATGTCACATCTACCGCATGGAAGCAACAAACGTAGTTCACACATGAGCTTTAGATATGTTAAACACTATCGAATTGAGATTGCGTTAAAAATTACTATTCCTCAAAAACCCAGTACTTTGCCCTTGCGCTGCTGAGTCCCCCAAATATAAACGCAGCCCAGATACAATTGAAATGCCCTTGTGTGACATAAGGCTCAGCAACAACACCCCTCCTACCGAATGCTCCACCGCGTGTTCACATCCGTAGAACCTATGGGTTTGCATTTCGAAGTTTTCTTGAGACGTTTTGTAAAAGGAATCGACGCAACATTCTCAGGATCATCCATATTGTTTGCAAAAATAAACAATATCAAGGAGCAACTAGGAAGAAAAACGCACACCTAACGTCGTCAGCTCGATAGTAAATAAATTATAGATTCGATTTATCGCTATCGGGTTCTTATTGGTTAACATAAATAATTTCGGTCGGGATTCATTGAAGGTGCGTTTAAAAATTGCTTTTAAATTAGCATCCCCGCGGGTTCTTAGTTGAAGCGAATTCAATAAAATAGTTTAACACTACGTTCAATCGCAATCAGATAATTTATTTGCACAATAAACCAGTCGTCTGCTAAAATACCCAATTTTGTTGCAGAAATGTCGCGTTTAACTCCTAAACCCTTGTTTTCGTTGCGATGCGCCAAGGAAGAAGTCACTTCAATTTCGTTTTTTAAATGTTTGAACAACGATAGCGCGGAACTGGTGACTGGACACAGTACTGGAGAAATTCAACTTTGGAACTCGGAGGTTGTCACTTGTCATTGAATTTCAGTTGTTGCTCAATAATTGATGTCAAATGATGGGTGTGATGGAAGTGATGAAGTCGCTGCAACCAACCCTTGTGAATTTATTTACCTTTTTATTTTTGTTTTACCTACTTTCAGACTAACCGAGCCAAAGTGGTGTGGCCTGCTCATGGAAATAATCGAGTGAAATGGGTTGGCACTGGAAACGGAAAATTGTTTAGCTTCGGGAGAGACAATAAGCTGTGCTCGTGGACCATCTCATCAGAAAAGGCATCACTGGAAGGTATGTGATACTCCCATGTACTGATGTGGTATTCCGATAGTCCGTTCACAGTTCAATAAAAGAGTTCATTAATTATTTCATTAAGTTTCATTTCCAAAATAGATGGGTGTTATTTGTAACCGTTCAAATCTTACTGTATTTCGTCGCGGAATGGCTACATTTACGTAAAACTATGCTGGACGTTAAACGTAACTTCGGCTTATGCCAACTACTTTTTGAACATCCCCCCGTAGGTTCCATCGATCTGGATTGCGACACCCACTGCCCTTGCGACGTCACGGAGCTCGAATCCACGGCTCTCCTCGCCGTCCCACAGAACGACGAGTCCGTCCACGTGATCGACGCCAACGGATTTTCCAACGTCGCCACTTTTGCCCCGTCCGGTCAAGGCGAAGCGAGATGCGGCATGGTGATGCACGTCAAATTCGTGCACGTCGGATCGAATCTCCTACTGCTGGCCGGCTACGAAAGTGGCTCGCTGGACGTCTTTCCAGTGCAGAACGGCAACGGGAACGCAGTAAGCCGCCTCATGGTTCATCCGCAACCGCTGACCTGCTTCGACTTTCACGCGGGAACCATGCGTGGTATGTCCGGTTCGGTGGACGCACATTTACTCACCTGGACAATGGACCCGGTCGATTTCCGGTTGTCCCTCGACGCCAGGAAGGCCACCATAACCAACGTGGGAGTCCAGTGCATCGCCATCCATCCGGCTGGGCTCTACGTGGCCGTTGGCGGATGGGACTCGCGGATACGAATTTTCTCGTGGAAGAGCTTGAAACCGCTGGCGGTCATGGACTTCCATTCGGCCACCGTAAACTGCCTGGCTTTCTGTCGGCGGTCTGACACCACTGTTCATTTGGCGGCCGGCTCCAGGGATGCGAGAGTTAGTGTGTGGGATCTGTACAGGGAACCGTTGAATCCAGTCTAAGAGAAACTTACTTTTGTCACCTTACATTATTCCTCCATTGAGTCTTGTTTCAAATGGCTTGCTGGCTAAATACACCTTTGGTGCGCCTGTCCCGGGTTGGATTTACGTTCTTTCGATCCGTATAAAAGTTATTGACAGTGATGTCAAATAAAAAAATAAAATAAATCTGGAATTTTAAAAATGAGATCACGAACATGGTAGCGATTTATTTCTCTTGCACACGAATTTACTTCATTCCATGCATGATGTTCAATGGTTGTGGTCAACCAAGTGAAAATAAAATACACTGTATGCGAGCTAATAACTAATCAGTAACTTTATTATTACCACAATTATTATAATGCAAAGTAACAAGGTTTTTTAAGTAGTAAGTAGGTGGTAGTAGTAATAGCAGTAACACATTAGTAATACAAGTACATGTACATTCAAGACATGGATGATAAAATGTACATCCGTATATATATATAAAACTAAAGCTTCTCTGCAGTGAATACTATTAATTGGTATTAGCTACATACAACAATAAACAGCGTAAAAATATAATCTGGATCGTATTGATAAATCAATGACTTTCATTTTGTTGTTGTTAAGGACGGCATTTTGTTTTTTAAGAAAAATAAAATCCAAGCACGAAAGGGTATTTTCCTAAAATTCTAAGCCCAAATTACATTTTTTTTTACTATACACAACTATTGATATGCTCAAGAGCTGCGCTGAAACCTTGTTACCAGTGAGTTAGGTTCGGGATCAAACCAGACATCAAAACACAATTAAAATGAACTCATTCACTGCATTCTACTAAAACGTGCTTATTGTGTTTAAATGGGTGGAATAGCACATGAACCTTGATCAATGAAACGCATCCCTACAGTATGCAATCGTACACATTTTCGACTAAATCGTTCAACTCATATGCACATATTACACACGATTTAGATGAATGACCTAGAGCTGAATTGTCGTCATTGTACCGGCAGGACTAGCCCGGGCACACTTTGAAAAAGAATGCTTCCCCATAACCGTTGCCGAAACTGTACATTCCCCATTTGTCTAACATAAAAAGAGTAAACACAATCTGTTCTCCGCGATAAGGCAATTATATTAATATTATATCCACTTGTTTTACACGAATGTCATTCTGGTATCAGGTCGTAATAAGATAGCCTTAACCATTTTGATTTTTTGTTTTTAAAAATGAGATTTCAACATATTTAAATACTAGCAAATGATGGAATACACGGACATATCATACAAAACGAGAAAGGCAAGGAAAACAAAACAAAAAATTGGCTAGCGTTTGCGATGAGAAAGAATGACACATGATAATATAATGAAGCGTACACACAAAACGAGACTCAAATCGTGCTTGTCATTCACTCTCACTCACTGAACAATAACAATGAATTAAAACTGATTTACAATGAGGAAAGCATTAGCGAAGTTAAACAATTAAACAAACGTTGTAATTCTTATATGACGCACTACATTGCCAGTTAAAAAACCAATATTCACAGAACGTGTTTCTACTAGATTGGTACAGGTGATTTGAAAAGAATTTATTAGTACCAGTTCGCCGTTGCAGACATGTTTATATTATCGAATATAGCATTGGTATAAAAAATACCGGCACATTATTCGTAATCTACAAATATTACGAAAATATTTCTAGCTGCAAGCAAGATTTAGCGCGAATTATTTTCTCCTAGCAGTACAAAGCTACGATACTGTGTCGTACATAAACCATTGGTCATATATATAAAAAAAAAGTTTCATAATATAGCTAGAAATTCGATTGTTGTATAAAAAAATTGCCAGTGTAAGCCGATAGCTGTAAATGAAGGCAACATACACTTAACAGTTTATATTCGGAATTTTTGGACGTTTCTGGTTGTTAAAATATTTGGTAGGCTAGGAGGCTTGTTTTTTAAATTTTCTAAATGCCACACATCAAAATACCTGCCCCTACGGCAATTTGTATGACTTTCAAAAATGTTAAGGCCACATGAAAATGACAATTTCGTTTCCATAAGTCAAATGTCTTTTTCGAATTATACAATTTATTTCGGACAAAAACAAAGTCTCAAAATCACCAGGTGGCGCTGAAGGCACTATGCAGAATGCGTATCATCGGTTCTCCATTCCGGAAAGAACAAAAAACCTTCCGAAAAGCTGCAATCTTTTTCACATGGCAAGCAAGATTGATCAAGGTCATCTTGATCATTCCTGGACGGATCCGTTATAAAAGACTAAAAAAATTAGCTTCGACTAACTCGATAGATAAAAAAAAACATTTTGTTTGGTGTAACTCGAAAAACTAGAGGGGCACACACATGTATGTATTCAAAAAAGTATAAAAATTGGTCGAGCAAATAAAATTGCGAGATCCACGTTGCCAATTTGTTTTCAAACATACTCGCAAAGAAAGATCAGACGCAAAATGCGAAGAGCTAAGTGACAAGCGGTCATTTTGTCAAGATCGGAAACGATCATCTACTCAGACAATTTGTACAAAACCCATTTTAGCTACCATAAACTAAAATAAAAATGCACGTAGCTAGAAAAAAATTTCCTTTCACTGCTGATATTTTTCGGACAAGTGCGGTGCGTCACTATCGCCAATGTTTGGTGTACAACAACATTAAAAATAGTTATGACGTAACTACGACACATATTATTTAAACCACAGCTTAATTTCTTGAGGCGCATGTTGCAGGTCATTATCGTTGCCAACACCCAATTCTGCTCTCAATTCGCAAAATATTTAGGCAAGCGCTCATCGATTTTTAATATTATTTTGCCACACCAGATCAACTGGGTCTGCGGCATAGTCCGGTTAAAAATTTCCTTTCTTTTTAAAATTTTGCTGCTACTGTATGTAACCAGTGTTCCAATTCGCTCGACTCTCCCATTAGGAGGTGGGCGGCGGACCGTTCAGATTGGTCTCTATCTCGCGCTGCGCCTTAGATATCTTCACCTTGTCGCGCGGCGTGGTATCCTCGCCCGTCTCCAACGCGAACTTCTTCATCTTCTCGCGGAAGCTCAGCTGCTCGGGCCCCGGTCCGCGCGCGTTCTGCAGATGCGGCTGGTTGCGACTGGCTTCGATGCGATGACGCGGATCGCGGTACACCTCCTGCGCGCCAATAACGCCCGGCGTGCTACCCACCGTGAACGTGCTCAACTGCTGCGAGTTGGTAGGCGTGGAGAACTCCTGCGACTGCGACTCGTGAATGGTCGACTGCTGCTGTTGGGCGTGGCCTCGCGGACCGGTCCCGCCGTGATTGGCGGGCGTGACTCCTCCCCCTCCTCGCACGCCGTTGTGGTTGCTATCCAGTTTGGGATCGTGGAACGAAACGCGCTTGGTCGACGGCTGAATGCCTTCCTTGGATGATAGTGGCGGGCTCAGCGGTTGGGGAGTGAGCGCCGGCGAACCCCAAGGCGGCGACGAGGTGTTCTCCAGCTGGGCCAGTGCATCGTACGAGCCCTTGCGTTCGGGCGGAGCGGGCGCGTGGACCGCGTTGTTGTTGTTCATGTGGTGGTTGTGTTGCTGGTGGTGCTGGTGCATGGAGTGGCGGTTCGGATCGCCCGAGTTGATGGCGCCCTTGAGAAGGCTGTCCAGTCGCTGAGCGCCGCTGTGGTTGTTGACGGCCGGCGGGGAGTTTGGGGGGTGCTGCGGTGGTTGTTGGTGTGGGCTCAACGGGGAGTTGGGGTAGGGGGCGTTGCCGTAGTTAGCGCCCGGGTAATTGTTGGGATGGTATTGCTGAGGGCCGCCAGCGTAGGAGGGACCGTTGTTCATGGCCGACTTGTGTTGCAGTTGCTGTTGGTGTTGTTGCTGCTGTTGGTGCATCTGTTGCTGGAGGGCCCGTTGCTGTTCGCGGCGCATGTCCTCTTCCTGTGTGTGAGATACAAAGTAAGGCGTTAATATTTTAAAGCCCGTTGAACACTTAGCTAAATACTAAAGTGTTACCAAAAATTACCAATAAGTTTTAGGTTTTTTGGCTCAAGTTTGACTTTGTACAAAAATGTATAGTTATGGTCTTCATGCTATCATGCTAGATATTATGTTTCATTTACGTGATATTTAAGTTTGTTATGCCAACAAAATATTTTTTTTAGATCAAGTGTAGCTATTAAATGAAGCTATTAAGGCCACAGTGGTACACTAAGTGGCGCATTTCAAACTATGTAAAGGTTAGCGTACCGCCGACAGAAAGAAGTAAAAATTTCAAAAACATTAAAATGTACAGCAAAAATTGTAACCCAATAAGGTTAAAAAAAATTCATGTCTATTGTCTTTACCTGTCTCTTTTGGGCTTCACGCAGAAGCCTGTCCTCCGCTTCCCGCGTCACCTGGAGCTCGCGCAGGACCGCCCTCTCTTGCTCTTTCTTCTGCTCGCGCAATCGGTTGGCCTCCTCCAACTTCTGATGCTTGCTGCGCTGCAAACGCTGCTGTTCCTCCTGCAATTACAAATTCGAAAATGTAAACAATTATGACCCTTTAATAGGTTAGAAAAGGCAAAACAATAAAAAATGAAGTTTACAACAATTTTGCTGTTAAATTAAGTTTCGAATATTCATGAGTTTTCAAAACTAATTTATTTGGTAAATTTCGCATTTTTTGGCAATCACAACCAATTATTCTATTCCAATCTAAACACTTGAGCATTTGTGATGGGGTACAGTATCACCAGTACTCCGAGATCGAACAAACGAGAGCCCGAGCTGGGAATCGAACCCGGGATCGTCGTACACGGTACCACAGGCGGTTTACTCTACCACCTGTGCTATGACTACCACACAAATTTTCGAATAAGTTCAATAAAATATGATGGACGAAAAGGAAAACAGGTTCCGGTGCAGTGCCGAAGGGAAATTTGTAATTAAAGTTTGATACAAGGTTGGACACTAAATCATTTACAATAAAAAAAAAGTTCGCTCACTTGAATTTGCAGCTCTCGCCTCTGCTCCTTTATCTCCTGCTGCCGCCTCAGCCACTCCTCGGAGCGATTGGCCGTAATCTGTCCACCGGCCGGATCCATCATCCCCCCGGGATCACCCCCACCCACGTTGTTCTTCCAAGTGACTCCCCTCTCGATGGGCGGCTTAGCTGTAATAGCCGCGGCGGCCGCGTGACGCCTAGCGTCCAACTGCTGCTGGCTGTGCAAGCGCTCGTTCTCGCGTTCCAGCCGCTTGATGCGCGCTCGCTCCATGTCTTCCTGCACCAAGCGTAGCACGCCCCGTCGATCCATCACCTCGTCGTCGTCTTCGTTGTCGTCGTCGTCCTCGTTCTTGATCTCCTCGGCGCGGCGTTGGAACTCCTGCTCCAGGCGCAGGGTGCGCAGTCGCTCGTCCTGCTTGTTGGAGCGCTGTGGGTACACTTCCAGCTCGCTGATCTCCTCGTCGCGCATGCGCCGTGCCTCGTCCAACCTGTGACCAACACAAGAAAAATTAAATGAAACAATAATTTAAAAAAATGGCAGAGGCATAAATATGTCAACATGGTAAAACTATTGGGTTGGACGAACGAACTGAACAAAATTCAAACCTTTTAGGTGAATAATTCTACTGGTTTTGCAGAATGAATCTTTTTGGCTAGTTTAGAGGGTCTCAAGTAAGGAAAGACTTGATTTCAACCAGCTAATATTATTTTTATTATTAAAATTAAGACTTTAATTGGACTAGCAATTTCGATTTCCAATATTAAAAAGTATCATTAAAAAAAGATAACTTTTACATGCAATCTGCGCTTACCGTCGTTTGCGTTCCTTCTCCTTCTCCTCGCGGTCCCACGGCGACGGACTGAGCGCTGACAGCGTGGTCTCTAGCTGCTGCGCGAAGCTCTGCGACTGCACCATACCGCCCGGTGGTCCACCTCCTCCCTGTGGTCGATCGAACTGCTCCGCCGAGCGCGACATGGGAATCCCGGCCGGCCCGTACCGGAAGGCCCCCGGCGGCGGCATGCGCGTCACCTGCTGCTGTTGAGCGTTCTGCAACTGCTGCTGGTGCTGCTGGTACAGCGGGTGGGTGGAGGAGGGCGGTGGCGGTGGCGCCCCCTGGGCCGGATGATGCTGCATGACGAGCTCCTCCGCCGGCGGGGGCGGCCGCTCCGGCGGTACATCCGGATGATACTGCTGCTGTTGCTGTTGTTGGAGTTGCCCAGCGTAAGCCATTCGCTGTTGTTGCTGCAGGAGAACGTGCGGCGGGAGGGTCGAATTGTTGGCCATGGGGAGACGAGGCTTGGGCGTGGTAGGGGGCGGTCCACGGAGTTGCGGCGGCTGGATGGCGCCGCCGGGACCCGGATGCTGCGGCTGACCGGGAACGAACCGCTGTTGCTGTTGCTGCATCTCTTCCGCCTTACGATCGCGCATCAATCGCTCCTCGCGTCGTCGCACTTCCTCGCGCATTTCTTCCATCTTGGCCTCCTGTCGCAGAAGATCGCGCTCGTTGCGATACTGTTCGGGCGGACCGCGTTGCTGCTGAGGGGGCGGTTGGCCCGGCGGCTGGAACTGCTGCTGCGGGTGGTGATGGTTGTTGTGTTGGAGAATGCCCTGTAGGGGTGGTTCATTTCCACCCGGACCGCCGGTAGTGCCCGGACGCCCGCCCGGTGGACCATCCGTGCTCTCGCCGTAGTGGACCCGGCCGTTGCCGTACGGGCCGGGTGGACCCTGCGGTTGGGGTCCCGCGTGGTGGTTGGCGTTCTGGTAGCCGGCTGGACCTCGGACCTCCTCGGCCGGACGCGACCAGTGGTTGGGCGGTGTCTGCTGCTGCTGTTGTTGCTGTGGGTGATGGTGTTGTCCGGATAAATGATCGCGGTCCCACTGCGAGAGGAGGGCGGAGAGGGGACGCTGGGGTAGCTGCTGCTGGTCAAGACGGTTGAGAGCACCGTGGGAGCTGCGTAGACGTTGGCTCAGGCGGTCCTCGGTCTGGTTGAAGCCGGCGGCGCCGGGCGACTTGGGGGTGGCGGGGGACATCTGTGGAGTCTCGCCGGGGGCGGGGTAGGGCGGGTGTTGGTTCTGCTGTTGGTAGACGCTGATGTTTTGGTAGTGGCGCTCCTCGTCGCCAGGGTGGAAGTTGGGCTGGGAGAGGGGACGGACGGCGCGGGAGGGGCCGCCGTCGCCGTTGGGCTGGCGGGCGTGGGGCGGGGGCGGGAGTGGCGGTTGGCCACCCTGCGCGGAAGGGTGGGGCGGACCGGTGCTCTGGTAGTTGTCCTGGTGCCTCAAGTTGTTGGTGGAGCTGGATATAGGCGACGAAAAAAATCCAAACCTCAGTTATTAAAAATATTCGGGAATACTCAAATTCTCTTCAGCCAGGCTGCACAAGCCTGTCGTCTTCAAAATAATTTCAAATTTCTTAAGTAGGGGTGATCGATCAATTCGTGGTAGATTTGTGTATAACTCGCGTTAATAAATCACGTGTACAGCTTAAAAGCATGGCAAGACCTATCAAATCGACTCCAACATTTGACATTTGATAAGCTTATAGCAGGGATAATAATTTAGATCTGTCCAAAACCGGTCTCGAAAAATGCCTAAAACCTGAAAGCTAGTTGAATTATCCACCAATGCCTTATTTTAATTAAATTAAAAATCTAAGTATTTTGGGAGTACCCCCCGCCCCAATCATTTTATCACAAAATAGAAGAAAATAAATAAGTGTAATAAAAGTAGACGCCTACCGAGATCGCAGGGCGGCATCCCTGCTGGCGGCCGCAGCCGCGTTGGCGGCGTTCTCCGAAGCAATCTTGACGATGGACGCCGTGGACGAGGCACGACTATAGGCCGGATTGTACACCTCCTGCGGTGGCTTCTGGTTGGCCGGCGAATTCCACAGAGGCTCCTGAGGTGTCGCTCCGCCACCTACAATTAAAAAAGACGAGTGAGTTAGTCCAGCTGTGCAACAATCTCGCTACATATAGACGGCAATTCTTCGGATACAATCACCAAAGTGATGACTAATTTTGAGTATAGGTTAAGAGAACTTTAGCCACCCCTCATAGCTAGCAACTCGTTGCGGCTAAGGGGTGGCTGAATTCCTTCCTGTTTGGGGAGTGATAGTAGAGAATGTATTTTTTATATTTTTCTTGCTAATAAAACAAACAAATAAACAAACAATTTAAATTTTATTTACATTTAATTTTAATTTTGACTAATTTAAATTTTGTGTATAATACAGCCGTATATCCGCGGTACATACGGTAAATCCGATCTGGCCGAGAGGTGAGCGTGCTCGCTCGCCAACCAGCGGATCCGGGTTCGATTCCCGGCGTAGGTAATCGTTGGATTGGCTTATGGT
>JAUJYS010002482.1:0-14711 GCA_033995665.1 Melogona broelemanni
TCCACGTTCCTCAATGGTTAAGGATACAATTTTGTTTATTCATTTTTAAGCACACGGCTCCTATTTTTCTCGTTGTTCATTCTCCTTTGGCATGGCCAATACAACACGAGGGATATAATTACGCTCGTATATTAAAAATAATAATAATAAATTATGCCCAGTCTTTTCTAGCGGATTGTTTTAATATTTCGGAAAGTTAGCCAGCGGGACAGGAAAAACGAAAGTGGCGTTAAATCAATAAATTCTAAGTGATAGTTGACGGGATTCGAATTCTGGGTCTCTTTGATTTGTTAATAGTGTGTGCAGTTCGCTCCCCTTGCCCGATTTCATCCAGCGCTGTCCTTGATCTACCATTCAACTTTCCGTACTTGACTGAGCGGGGCGGGGCCACCTGGTAACCGACTCAAGACTCTTCTCGTTGTACCCACTAGCTCCACATAGGCTTATACAGAGAGCCTTTTTCGATTGGTAGCGCCAGGTAGAATCAAATTATGGAAACCTTTTCGCGGGGCGGGGTGGTAGGTAGGGAGGGGAAAAGTGTGGCTCTCGCTCCACTGTGCAGCGGCATTGGCGACGGTGGGTCCGACTGTTCTTTATAGCACGCCATGTGCCCCCGAGTCACGCGACGTGACCAGGACCGCCCCCTACCGGACCGAGATCGCCACCTAACGGCAGAACCGAAAATTACGTAACCTCGCCTCTCCATAGCTTCGAAACGTGATGATTATAGGTTGCCTTGTTCCCTCTGAGGTTTTCGTTAAAAGAAAGAAAAAAAAATATTGACATCATTAATGCAGTTACAAGTAAAGTTAGTTTAAAATAGTCCCCCCCCCCCCACATATTTAAATTATGTAACGAAGGAAAAGCCAGATGGCTGTAATGAACCAATTGCAGTTCATCCACTCACTCGCAATACAAGGGATCACAACCTGCAAATTGGTGCGATTGGTGCGATTGGTTGAGCCTGGTGTTTTTTTTCCTCTTTAGCTCTCTGACAGCAGGTATAGCCTACATAATGGTGGTTGTCCACGTTGAAAGAGCCCCCTTGTGGGTTTTTTCAATATACAAGGATACGTATAATATAGTGTACATGCGACAGCCATTTATAACGCAAATAAACGACATGGCCAGGCGGGTTGGCGGTTTTACGGAGGACAAGTTCGCCAGGGGTAATGGTCGTTTCGTTTGCATACAATGGTAGAATATTAAGCGTTTCAGCTTTTGTATTTCGCAGAAGTCAACCGACCGTCAACCAATCCTTGACCCCCGACGTCGTTTCGTCGTTGACAGCCCATTAAAGAAAGTTTTTCCATTTCTATGTGGTTCCATTCATAGTAAATAATCGAGTGTATTTTTTTTTTTTTTTACAATTAAACGCGAAAGTTAAATATATTTTGAAACCAAATAAAAAATAAATGCAAGACGATGATATTTTAATGTGTTCTCTTTTGAGTGAGTCATTCAATTTGGCTGACTCGCGGCATTACTCAACTGTGCGCGCTCATGTTGTTTTATTAAGTACAAGTTTTCTAAACGTAGGAAAATGAGACGGTACAGTCGATCAAAATTTTGTACGCGTAGGGTTTGGAATTGTTTCATGCTCACATTTCTCGTCATTCGATAGCTTGCTAGCCCGACCCCTCGAGAAATATATCCGGGTAGTAATCGCGACGGATTGTTCATCGATTATCGATGCGACCCGTCTAACTGCAAATATGACAGCGCCGAGAGTTGTATCCATGCGGTGATATATGTACACCGTCCGTAAGCTTTTAGCGCCCGGACATGTACGCGTAGAGAGTCCGTAGTTTCCCTTTCTCTAAGCTTAGCTTCCCCCTACGGTCGGCGCACCCAAGCTATATCCGAGTCCACTCTCAGCCGACATATAGACACAGCTGAATTTCTTTCCTCAGCCCTCCCCCCTCCTGTGTGGACATTGTAACGAATTAGTTGTCGTGGTCCATATATCCCTTTGACGTTTGAGCCGCGTTTTTCTCGTCTTGTCAACGCGGCCAGGGTGATGTGGTGGTGGTCGGAGAGAGTGCTCCGGGAATAGACGGGCGACAGCTTGCTCCTTGTGTGTGTGTACTTTTTGGTCGGTAGAGCGATCTCCGGTCATGTGTCGTCAGACAAACTATGTGGAGATGAGGGATAGACAAATGGGCTGGGGAGAAGCTAACCTCCACCCCCGCTTCCGCCTTACGGAAATCGTCGGTGTATCTTGAAAAAAAAAAAGGTTTATTTGTCGCCTGTCACTGTCTTACAATTTCATGCAATAATAGTCTGGTAGTAGTGGTTGGTGTTTGTATTTTTTTGTCCTAAAAAATATGGCTTCTATTGTCTGCTTGTTGAATTCTAATTTTGACCGCTATTGAATTTTCGACCGTAATTTACTATCGGCTTGCAGTCTAAAAATAGCACCATAGTTGCAAAGTTCTACCAATTTGATCAGGATTTTTTCTACGTAGCTGGTCGATTCAGTGTAGGATTTCGTAGTTATTTTTCTTTTCATTTTCAAGCACCCTGTACAAATAAACTTGGCGTGTGTGAATACGTAGGTGTAGTGAAGCGCGTACGCGAAAGACTATATGGTTATTCGATATGGACCGCGCGTGTCGGCAAGTGGCGGCGATCTTTCTGGATCGCTTTCGGGCGCACGCGCGCGTGTGGTGCGGTTACCGGCTAAACGATTTGCCCCCGTAGGCTAAAAAAGCTCCCGCGGTGCTCTCGCTCTTACTATCTTCTCTGATGCTGCTGCATACCGAAGAGTTACGCTCTTCTGTATTATGGAGGGATAAGTGGGTGGTGGTGGGAGTGATGTGGAAATCTGGATTTCGGAGAAGAAAAGAATGATTTTTTTCCTCGTCTCTCGTGGGTGGAAGACCCCGTTTTTGGGAAATTGATTTTTACATCTGCGCGGGCTGAAACACGCGCCGCATTTCGAATCCGTGGAAGCAGTAAAAACGACAAGGACCGATTCATAATGCAGTTCATGATGCTGCAAATCGTGCGTTTATGCTTATGTTGAAGGAGGGGATGGTTTTTTTAATTGGCTCGCGTTTGAGCGGAAATGGCGGTGCTGCCATCTGGCAGCCGCATGCAATCAACTATTGTGTCTCAACTTGCGCATGGGTAGCTAGAGGATTACGGTTTTTTTTTTAAACATCTGTTAAGTTTATGCCAAAATTTTCCTAATGGTATAGTCGAAATAAATCAGGTAGTACATTTAACAGATTTGGTCTTGGATAATTTGATTATTTGTTATGTAAAATTGCAGAGTAGTTTATTTGTTGTTTCAATATTTGCCCAGACTTCTTTTTGTGGTGCAAATATTTTTCTCGGCTTATTTCCATTTTTCGAAATTGACCGTAGTTCTTTGCCGTGGCGTGCAGAACACGATTGTTGACTTAAAAATTCCATTTTTTGCCACCGCAGGCGCTTTCGGCGTTCCTGCTGCCCTTCCCGCGACCTTAAATTGATCTTGGGCGTCGGAGCGCGTCATGTATCGCGTGCGAGTCAAAATACGAAAGAGATCTGATTTGTTTATTGGCTATAGCTGATTGGCGAACGTCTGATCATGGCACCAGTGGCGCACGCAGACGTGATGCATCACAAAAAATCATCAGCTCGTTTAACTTTTATCTCAATAAAATAGAAAATAATTTAATTGTCTGCCTGAAACTGAAATTATAAGCACGAGACTTATTTATCCCGGTTCAGGGCTTTCTCGATAGGTGGTGCTGATATCACCTGACGAGACTGAAGGTGAAAGTAATCCCAACTATAAACAGTCTTCATTACCTCTTCAATTATGTTCTTATTTTATTTTTACATGCTTTGAAATATAATTGGCGATGCTTGTTGCTGTTAGAACTCTAATTTGAATATCACGTCTACCGTGCATAATTTTGTTAATGCAGATTGGTATCGATGTTATCGCGGTGCATGTTGGGTAGCCGATCGAGTCGAGGGGAAAGCCAGTGACGGCCGCATAGCGCCGCACAGCGGTCGACCGTCGAATTAAATTGTCGCCCCCGGGGCCACGGTGCCGGCCACTCGCTCCAATTTTAGTGTTGCGCCACAACGTTATTGACATTTTTACTGGCGTTCGCTAGAGCCCCCGCCGGGGAATACTCGGCCCGGCAGCAGCAACACAGCAACAGCCGCGATTCTGCGCCCTCGTTGTGGCTGGAGCAATTTCGTTGTCAGGAGGTTTAAATATAGTCTGGCTCGTTCGTCACCGAGCCATCGTCGTCGCTTCGATCTCTTCGGGGGCCATCCGCCCCCTTCGTAACTCCCGCAGAGGGAGTCTGGGTGGATGTAGGCCGAAGGTGGGGCTACGAGGTGCGATTGAAAAGTTCGTGAAACGATGTCTGATGCTCCGTCATCGAGTTTGTCATTATCTTTGCTGCGCAGAAATAGTATTCGTCCGGGCGATATATTTTGTCACATTGCCACTTTGCTTAACATTGCCAGTCGTGTAACTTTTTGAACGCTCCTTGAATAGTTTGCCAGGGGACATTTTACTTTGGAGGATATCTTGAAAGTTGAAATCCTCCTGAATACGTCTAATATAATCTCATCAAAATGAAAACTAGTGCGCACGCATCTGAATATGACAACGTCTTTTCGATCTTTGTATCCTTGTGTGTGCAAGCAGAATTTGACTGTTGCGGCGCCAATGTGCAAAATACTAACCAGACTCGACTTGCTTCATGATGGTTCGTCACCATAGATGGATATTCTGGTGCATTTTGGTCGTGATTTATGATGGCTGGAAGGGCTAATAAGTCCCAGATTCGCTGTTTACGATCAAACCCGCGTAAATAAGCCATTTTTGCGTTGATAACGGGCTCGCCTTGCGGTGATTGCTTCGATGCGGAGATAACGAATGGTTTTTTTACGTCACTCCCCCCTCCCTTCCCATATTTTACGCATAATGATGAGCTGGTTCCTGTACAGGCAACGTGGACGCTTATGGTCGAGCCAACTCCAACTTTCGCTCAACCGTGGACGGCCTTGTATGAGTTTGTACGCACATCTCTCCCGGCGCTAATAATTACGGTTCATCCCACTGTACTTGTGAACATGTACATAACAAATGAGCGAGCTAAATTCTCAGATGTGTCTACGGATATCCAGAGCTGGTGACTCGGCCCTGTTGGAGAATTTCCTCCGTTGACCTCCGTGCACGCGTTCTTGGTAAGCAAGCTCTGTTCACTGTCAGTGTGGACTTTAAATTTGTTTATGGTAAAATTGAAATGGGTCTCAGGACGATATGCATGAGTGATCAGGGTAGACGGAGAGGTTTTTCTTTTCGGAGGTGAGGAGGTGATAGGAGTCGGCCAAGCGTCTCGATAATCTTCCCACTCAACAAAATATTTTGCAGAGTTGTACTCCTAAAAATGAAAAGGGTTTCTAACCAACACATACACCTATATAGCGTGCGCTGCATTTCGTTGACAGGCGTTGTTGAGTGAACGCGCAATACGTTTTTCGTGTCTGGCGTGTGTACGTACGCTCGGTTATATGATTTGGACGCTTCTTTTTTTGTCAGTTGTCATGACAACCCAGCGAATGACATCGCCGGTCGCAGAACTCCCTATTCAACCTGCATGGCTGGGAAAAAAAATCACGTGTCAGTTGCTAAACGGCGCTCCCACCTAATTTCGGTTTATCGCGAAAGCGCTTTTGCTGTATGCGCGCAGGAAGATTTATAATGATCTGGCACTCGCCATATATCGGTAACGGTACAGGGTGCTTTTCATTCGGCTCAATTAAGGCGTTGGTTTTTGAAGTTATGTAATATCGGGGTTGATGGAACATGCGTGTATCCCGAGGATTCCCAATGTTAAATGGCCATTGGCAGTCGCTAGAATTAGTCGTCTGGTGGCGCTGGCGAATGCCTGCTCATGGTGATGCTAATGCCGCCGTCGCAGTTCGTTTGCATAACCCTCTGACCTTCCAGCGCCCCCTAGAACTCTTTCCCCGCACCCCTACGGCGTGAATGCCTGACTACGCAGTACACAGCATGCGATGAGGCTATATATCGTGTGATTCGCGCGTGCAGCATGCGTGATAGGCGGTTTTCGATGAAGGTGCGCCGCGGTCTGTCGTGTCGATAACGGCGTGGACGTCTGCGCGGTTATCGGATGATATCCTCATTGCGTCCTCTCGCTTCCGTTCCTGCTATCGGTGGTCGGGCAATCAAAATGTCTGTCGATCCCAATATGCTGTTGTACTGCATGTGTGGAGTTCGTATATCTGGCATAGGCTCTTGCGAATTTTCGAATGACCCTATACGAGTACGTACATGCTGGTGCCTCGCCACCAATTCGTTTGGCATGTAATTGTGGAGTGCCGCTAGGGCAAATTTTCGAAAGTGTCACATGTGAAGTTCCTGTGATTTCAATTGTTGAGTCGTTGCCAATCGTTGTCAACGTACTTATCTTAATGTCTGGATTATAATTGCGTTTTGAGAAATGGCTTGTGCGGCAATGCATGGAATGGTAGTGCTATTTTCAAACTAACTTTTTAAGTTATTTCCTCTGCTCATGTTTGTGCATGTACTGTACTGTACGGTACTGTACGGCTGGAAACTCCATTATTCTAAAGAGCAGACTTTATTTTATCGATTTTCGAATCTTTTCATTTCAAGTTGACTGCTGGCGTTTCCATTGTTCTTGGAGTTCCCGTCTTGGGGGCGCACGCACGTACGTTGCGTGTGTGGTCTTTTGTTCTTTTTCTCGCTCTCGCTCACTTGGCGCTTGACTGTTTAATTTACACAAAGATAAGTCCGCGAGTCTACTTCATTTGTCGATGCGCGTGCACGCTCGGTCTACTATGCTGTCTTCCCCTGTCACGGCTCAATTGAACAATTTTTTGTTTTTCTGTCATACTGTTGACGTGATTATTATGTTTCCGTTAGAACTAGATAAATCTGCATTGTTTTAAAGAGATGGGTGGCTGAAGTGAGGGAGGTCTGTTTTGCCATCTTGAAGAAGCCTATCATTTACACGTGAACCAACTCATTGGTATTTGCAACTGATGATTCTGGTTCTTATTTAACCATTTTTTCTTTGTAACTTAGTCGAATGCTTTCTTCATGTTCGAATAAAAATGAAATTATGTTCGTGAATGGATCACCAAATGTTTCGTTATTTTTTTCAAAAACATCCACTATCAATGATACCGGATAATGGGTTGTAGTTCCTTGTCATCGATAAGCTTTTTCGTAGAGGGCAGCACTCTACACTCGTTTCTTGAAACGTGGCTGCGTCCGGACCCGGCTTTCGTGGCGCAGCGGCGTCAGCCATAACATTGAAGCAGACGTATGACAGCGCCCGCGGCCAGGGACGGACAGGCCGAAGCAATTATAACCGCTGGGCGGAGCTGAACACTCATGCTTCGAGGCGCGCGCCGGCCGAATAGATTGGTCATCTCCCCCAACGGGATTGAGGATGATCCATCGCAGACCCTCTCCGCTGCAGAGTGAGAGAGAGCGAGCTCATTTTGTAAACACCGGAGGGGATCGTTTAAAAAAATAAACGGCCAAGTCGAAAAGTTCAAGACATTTCTTGTCTCGCATTATGAGCTGCACCAATGATGAGCAACAACGAGCATAAATACGAGAGAAGTCAGACAAGATTTTTAGCTTAGATTTTATCTTATTTGGCTTCACCACGTCGAAACTATTCCAAGTTTACATCCATATGCTGCGGCCATTTGGAATTCTGTTACATCAGTTCCGGTCAGGATCGAATGAAAGATGGCAATCTTTTACAATACTTCAATGGAGGTAATGTAGTATCAAAAAATGAGTTGTACTCACTCCCAAGTCTCGAGAAAAACTCCTTAAAAGTTGTGGAAGGAGAAAATGGAGGAGGAGAGGAAAGGGGAGTCATGCGTGAGAAGAGGGGATGAACGGTGGCCTTGATGAGCAGACTCAAACTATTTTTTACAGCCATGAATCCCCGACTCTGTTTCTTGATGAGCTCGAGGAAAATGAGTAGCGGACGGCTTCTTTGAAGAGACGTTCTTCTACCAAGGGCAGGAATTGGGTTACTGACTGAGAAAATGGCGGAGAGAGGTAGGGTTCGGTTCGAAAGAGGGATGGTCGGAATAATGGCTGTTAGTGGGCGGGGGAGAGGAGGAGATGGGGAGGGGTAGAGGGAGGTCACGGAGGTGGTCCTGGTGCCGCGCCAAGATAATGACGGCCAGGATACGAGGAGGGGGAGGGTCCAATTCTTAATTTAGTCCTAGGTTACTGGAAAAAAAAAACTATTGCTACCGGAGGATTTCAATATGACATTGATGTTGGTGGACTGACTGTTGCCAACATAATTAAATTTCAATATTATAATTGAATATAAAATGTTCGTTTCTCTCGGGCAAATCAACTGCAAACTCGATTGCATTTCAACGCTGTTCCCGGCAACCCCTAAAATCCACCTATCGCGAGCATGTCCATCTTCTAACATGAACGTTATCGTGACGTCAGCGCATCGTATAATCACGTTTGCATTTATTTCTGTTGACTTTGATCTCGACCAGCATTTACTGTTGTGTTCGATGAAAGTTTGGTGTTTGGTCGACAACAAAAGTGGTGGGGGCTGGCTCGTGGGCTGGGACAGCGTGTGCTGTATTGACGGTCCGTGTTTGCTTAAAGTGTTATTGGGGGCAGCGTTTCGGTGCCCCCCCCCCTTCCCCCGCTTGGACGCTTCAGTTATGCTCTCTGATTGCCGAATGGCGAGACTTAATTGGGCGCATGCAGGGGGCTGGTATTGGACGGCACTCAATTAGTAATGCTGGGAGATCCGTGCTCGCCATCCAGAGTTACCTCGGCCGAGCGTGAAGCGGTTGAGAGGTGGGAGTGCTACTCTTAAAATGTACGCCGTGGTTTCCGTTGTGCGTTGCCGGTAGAAATGATGTTTCAAGTTTCGGTCCGTGCGCCAATTTTTAACGATATTTTTTTGCGGTTCTGTTGTTGCGCCTATCATTATTTTTTATTCGCCCCAGCTTCTTGGTTTCAGAGTTGCGACGATTGAATAACTAATTCGTGCTGCTTCAATGCGGAATCTGTCTATGAAAACTTTTGCAATTCGAAAAACTAGCGAAATTTCACGACTACGATCTTCCTCGAACCGAAAACCCATGATAATAATAATTAACAATTTTGCAACTAATTACTACCACTTGTCTGCAAACCTAATCCCCCTTTCTCTATGCGCTTAAAAATATTGTAGAAAGTTGTGCTTAAAAATATTGTCGAAAGTTTTCCCCAACGTCTAACTGGTTTTAGTAGTAGTTATTTCGAAGCAGACTGCTAATCTTATTACTGCAGTACGCACGCAAACACCTAGACTGGAATAAACCACAGTCTAACCGCCGTATTGAAAAGGCCATCTGCAGATGTCCTCAGACCATCTTATTCAAATTTTACATCGCAAATAACGTTTCGCACCTACCGATATTTCAAGTCGGGATTAATTGACATACCATATGCCATTCAGTCTAGCGGTAAATATCCGATTGTCGACGGATTTCTCGGGGTCTCAGGACTGTGTAACACTGGCCATGCAGGGATCTCAAAATTGTTTCCCCCGTTTAGAACACAGCGATATTGCGCACTAAAAATCTGTATTTAGATTTGCATAGACACTAACACGCATACATACATGAAAGGTACTTCTGATGGCGTTCGGTGATATTTTCGAGGATATGGTATACTCTGGGGGTGGAGGATGTTCGGATTTCGGATCACCGACGCGGCCGCCAGGGGGACGCAGGCACTTGTCTACAGGGCGAAAATGCTCGGCTAGTTTCCCGCAACAGCATCGCGATTAAATTCGCGTCTCGTTTGGTGGCGCCAAATGCTGCTGGGGGGAAGGGGGGAGGGCGTCCATGGCCACCGAGCCCGACCGAGCCAAAACCAAAGCTTGCCGAGGCGCCGCCAACATTATTAGATGCGGGAAGCATCTCTCTCTTTGCCTATCGCTCTTTCGCCAACACACACACATACACACGACCGCGTTGTTAACGCAACTAATTAATAGGATAATGGGCTGCGTCCGAGCCCCGTAGCACGACCGATAGGGTGTTCTCTCTGTCTCTAGCTCGTTCGCTGGTGGCGTTGTCGATAACACGCGTTGGGGAGGATTTCTCCTCCCGAGACCTTGCGCCACTCTCCGGCTTATTGAAATGGAATTGGAAAGGTTAGCTAAATGTGCTTCTTGGGAATGCTGAAATACATGTACGTCGTTCATTGATTAGCCATCATGCTTGGCTTCCTTTTTTACATTTTATATTTGCAAGCTTACAGTGTAAAATTTCTTTGTTTTGTTGTACTGTAGGTTGATTTTTTTCTCATGCACATTGTACATTGTCACGCGCGCCACCTCACGGCTTGGTAGGAAAAAAGTTCGGGGGCGCCACCTCACGGACCACGAAAGTTGAGTGGTTCGTGACAGTAGTTAGCACCACGTGAGATTCTATACCCATAGTGTTGCCATGACAATGTCAGAGGGGCATGTTTTCACCATTACATTTCTTTGAATGGCGGTCACTGCAGACTTCAATTAGTTGTTAGGAAAACAGTATTTGGATAAAGATGCAGTCCACACATTTGTATGCACGATCTTCGGAGGACATATGACTTTGAATGCTGCCCCCTATTCCTCCCGCTTCGTCGACACCATCTCTTAATTTGCGCCCCTCCAGCCCTCATCCTCCAACTATTAATTTGCGTCGCGTCTCCGCACCGCCACCCTTCCCCATCCTCCCACTATCACCACCCCCAATACCCATCAATCCGTTGTCTGGTCTCGACCCCTTTGCGCCCGTTTCGTTTCCCCAGCATTAGCGGCGCAGAAAAGTAAGACGAGCGAGCATTGCGACGCCAACAGCTTCCGGAAAATAGTGTGCCATTGAGACCACCCTGCCAGCCAATATTGAAATTTGCCTTTCCCTTAACGGTTGTATTGGTTTACGCTGTGAGGGTCTCAGGTAGGTTCGGTGGCGAGAAGCTTTTGCTGGTTATCCCTTTTCTCCCGCCCACGGCCATCCATCAGAGGGCGATGGATATGTAGGAGGAGCGGCGGCACGCGCGTGTTCGGAGCGTTCCAAGATCGAACAGCCGGCCCAAAGGTCTCGTCAATATTGGTTGAGGCGGCGGTGAGACTCCGCACACGTAGCGGGAGCGACCCGCCCCCGCCTTTTATATTCGCGATATGCGCATTTTTATTTAATTATAATTAACTCATCCTTTGGTGAGCCATTGTTGTGCGTGGGGGGTTTTATTGTTCTCGTTGTACGATGGCGCGCGCTCGCCAAACTCGTTCGTGTCTAAAAGTACAAACATGGCGTTTGTACTTTTGTCTGTAGAAAGGAACACACTGACTTTGAACCTAGCTTTAATTTACAGCTAAATGTTATCGTTATGTTATTTATAATTTAATATTAATATATTTATATCATAGATGGGTGATACGATTGTTTACTTTATTTGATTTTTCATGGAGATATAAAGTAATTTTTAAAAATGTGATTTTCCTATGAACTATTTCTGAAGTCGGTATGTTTAAATGCTGTATTTTGAAATTATTGTTTCTCAATGATTTAAATATTTAATAAATAGAGTAATCCTTGACCAAGCCATTTAAACATTTTTAGTGTATTTAAATCACGTGTTATCCTTAGATCGATGAAACTCATTGTTCACGTCAGTTGTCTACAATTGTCTATAAGATGCAGTCATGGCTCCTTACGAAACTGATGAGGTTGTATTGACACGTGGTCCCCCATTTCTCAATTTTAGATAAAGGCACGCGTGCCTGTGCAGACCATACGTCTACATTTTATCAACACAGTAACCGTCGCGATTTAAACGCTAAATGCATTAAATCCCCACCAACTGAGGCGCGGGGGTTGGCGAATTATTTTTGATAACGCACACCCGCCACAACGTTGTTTAAGAGCATAATGGGAAAACGGAGGATGCCGGGAAGAGGAAGCGACGGGCGCCCCGGCCGTTATCTGCGGCAAAATTGAATTGATAGAAAATGTAATTGCCCGCGCGGATTTTACTCGTTTTAAATACGTGTCGCCGTGTCGGTATTGTTGGGGGTCCACGCCTTGACGACGCGCGCCTCACTCCAGGGTGACCACGGTGCCTGACAAATAATCCGCGACAAGACGAACAATCCTCTACATGTCGAGTGATATATCTTTAAGGGAGTAAATTACAACCGTAGAAAAACCGATCGGCAGTTCCAATATCATTTCTATTTAATTATCTAATAACCAGATATTGTAAATTTGCCAGCCATTCGTTTTATGTTTCTACTTTTTTCTGTGAATATATTTCTTTCAATTTGAATAACATTGTCTGCTAAAATGTTGGACCAGTGGTCACCCTATTATTTCCCGTATCCGGCCTATCATCTGTGTTTGCATACGTGCATGTAATAAATATACATGTATGGGTCGGCGCGTTACGAGTATTTCGTTTCGATTCCCATATATCCCCCGTACATCCCCCATCCAATCATCCTGCCTGAAGTTGGGCGCCAAGGGGGAGGGGTTAGTAGGGAGGCAGAATGTTATCCGAGTTTCGCATAATAATGAATCACAATAGTTTCGGCTGTTTTTGACCGGCACAATTGCTCTCTTTTCGGTAATAATGAATAATTATTGCCGTGTGCGGCGCGTATCGAGCGGGGGGAGAGCGTGGCTGTTGTTGGGATCGGTGGATCCCGACCGCGTTCGGGCGCATTTAGATCGGCCCGCGCATGCGCGTAGTGGCGGACGCGGTCGTCCCGCGCGCGTTATTTGCGAACAATTACCGGCTGACCACATCCGGTGTGTGTCCGGCCGTGTGGACACGCGGTCGTGGCTTCGGTTGGCCTTACAGTTGGCCCGCGGCGGAGACAGTGGTCGAACGAGAGTCGTTCCGATCATTGTTAGTCCAGCGGTTGACTCGTTGGCTATACTGGTACTTTGAGTAAGTGCAGTCATGTAATGGTGTAACTTAAAATAATGGTGAAAACCAGGACAAGACTGGGGATAAGCGGGCCAAGCAAAAAAAAAAAAAAACCCACAGAGTCTCGCCAACTCACGTCGCCCATTGTTCACCATTATTTTACATTACATTGAGGACGACATTTATGTACTGTATACTGCTTCACGATCTTTCTAGGCAGATTTGTGTACGTCTCGTTTTCAATGGTGTAACTATCTGACTTTATTTTACTGATTTTTTTTTATCAGTATTTTTCAGTTTATACACTGGGTGTTTGGCAGGGTCGAAAGCTGCACAAACTTTAATATTTGATGATTTTGATTATATAGTGGATCCTGGAATAAATCGGAGACTGTCACAAATTTACAGCACGCACTATCATTGTTGCTGTGAATAAGTCTGCAGCAAAACCAGTTGAGCGTGTACACCCACATTGATGTCAAAGTTAATATGGTTGGGACTTTGCTAATACTCACTGGAAACCTTTTTAAAACCTTTTTAATTTTAAAATTGTTCAAAATGCTCTTTGGCCCCCATATCGTCGTCTGTACAAGTGTGGTCTTTCAAATCATAAACGTAATTTTTGATAAATATATTTGTTTGTGCTTCGGGTATTCGTGTTCTTCTACCCTGTTCTGGGGAACTGGTTTGAACGCACGCTACCTGCCCAAGTATTTATTTATTTTTATATTTTCCTCACCAATTTCTTGGAATAACATCGCGAAATCGTCCTGCGGACAGACATATTATCGAGCTCAGCACCGACAAACTCTCAAACAGTGCCTAAATACGTGCGGTTAATTATCCAACAGACGCATTCGCGTGATTCCACGTTCATGTTATGGTTATTGGTTTTGCTGAGACACTATTTCCACGAATTCAGTGACTTATACTGCGGTTCAGTCCGACCGCAGACGATTATTGAAATTGAAGAGTGAGCGCCAATCGGCAAGCATTAAATTAAAATAACGACTTAAAGGCATTCGGGGGTATTCGTGGTTCGGTGTTGTACACACCGGCCCTCCCGTGTGGCAAGGTGATGTAGCTAGCTGCCTCGGTAATGTGTGGATGGCCATTTACCGCCTATAGTGTTCCCGGAAAAAAACAATGTACGCTCGTACACTGTTTGGTCGTTGCCTATATGCTTGTAGTTTCAATTAGGGCGTTGTTGCTTGTGTATAAGGTGAACCGCGTTCGCGTTACGGTCAACCGACTGCGAGTCAGACTGATTAAGATGTACACCATAGTTTTTTTTTAAAAGAAATTCTTAATATATTATTCAACCGCGCATTGCTCGTGTCGTCTGTAAAATGTAACAACGTATATTTTTGCCTGACCATGTACTCAGTTAGTCGCAGCAAACAAACCAAAAAAAAAAATGAGAGAGGAATGAGTTTGTTAGAGAGAAAAACAAACACATTTTCCACGCCTCCTGTTCACGAACTCATTAATATTGTTTTGCTGACGAGTGTGTCGGGTTCGTATATACACATGTGTATACCGGGTTCATATTTGTATGTGCACCTGTATAGGCACCTCGCATCGATGCTGTTTTTCTTTTTATATTTTTGGGTGAATCAAGGGCGAACTTTCTCATCATTTTCGTTCAAACAGTGTTTCGAGACTTGACGAATATTGCCACTCCGGTGTAATGTTTGACCGCTGGTGGCGCATGTGGTGGCCAAAGCGCCTC
>JAUJYS010002483.1:0-14711 GCA_033995665.1 Melogona broelemanni
CATATCTCCATAGAGACACGAGGGTGCAATAATCCTTCAGTGCACTAGGCGCTACGGTAATTTGAAAAAAAAAAAAAAAATTATTGCTCAGTTTGGAATCCTATGTTTATTTAAATATGCTGCCATACTCATTGATTGGATAATATTGCTGAAGCCTAATTTTGAACCTGGATATGTGGTTCAAGTTAAGGCATGTACATTTGTAAGACAAAAGATTGTTGTAGCACACGTGGTGTGCTAATATTTACCTGAAACTCGTAAAAACCCACAAAACAATGACCAGCCGCACGTATACGATGGCAACGCCTTCGAGTAATCATGTGAGAGGCGAATATTAGACGTCACCAATCAAATCAGCAAACCACGAGCATTTTCGCCGTCTTATTAAAATGAAAAACAATTTTGTAAGGAAAAATGCGAAATTTAATTTGATTTAACCTCTTATATTTTACTCATGGTCCGTTTTACGCAGAAGTAGAGAGAATATAAGGTGAAGGATGAAAGGTGAATGACTCGCGGTCAGAGGTTGCCCCTGTCAGCACGCGTTTGGCGGAGTGTAAAACGCCACAGCTCGCTGTGCTCACCGTCACGCCCCCCTGCGGCGAGCAGGCAAAGCAGCATAAAGAATTCATCGTTTCGGACCACTCATCTTCTCACCTGTAGGCTCGAAGAGAGGGCGGATTGCCTTCGTCAAGTCATCCCCCTCCACCCCCATTTTGCCCAACTCCACTCCCCCGGTCACCCACCCACCTGTCATCCTCTGGCAATTAGATCTCTGGTCCCCACCCACCCCTATTTCCTCCCTTACCTGCACATCCTGCCTCCCGGATTCCACCCACCACCCCATGTTACCATCCCGTTTATCCCGACTGCCAAAATGGAATGATGGACATGAGCGGCACGCCCTCTTACTTAAGTCCAAGAAACCCGACCGCGGTGGCGGTCAAGAAACGGGCGAGGCCTTCGGTCAACCGTGCGTCTGAAGGTCGCCAACATTTTTATTTTTCGTGTTTTTTTTAAATAAATTAAAGCCGGACTTATTGTTTTTATCACGTTTATTAAAAATTTGAAAAACAACAACAATTGATGTAGAACGGGCCCAAGACAGCAATGGAAGTTGAAAAGACACGATTAAAGGCATAGTGGTGTAAGTCTCGAATTGAGAAAAGAGATGTTTTATTAAATTTTCTTCATAGACACCTACACTGTGTATGTATTATAGAAATTCTGCTGTGCGTGCTGCCTTTCATCCTTCACCTTTCTCTTTACTTTTGCGTAGAAAGACCCATGGTTAAAAATTCGGCGGAATATAAACGTTTTGCTCTTCACTTCACGATTTTTTTTAAAGAAAGGCTAACACAACTCTGTCTTTGACTGCTTCATATACATGTATGGTCCCGTAGGTTTGTAACCAGGAGCACATGCTACATGCCAACAAATAAGGCATTAAAGAACGATATATGGATCATATATCCTCATTCTCAGAAAGAAACATTCGACAAACCGCAAACCAAAAAGAGTATTTGTAGTTATCCTATAATCGAGCTACTGAAGCCATCAAACTGATTATCTAAAATGCCACCAGAGGACATTAATAGATGTACTGCACATTATGCATTTACTTGTCCTCAACTGGTATTTTGACCTTTGTCATAGCCTTTCCCACAAAGGGGGCTGCTTGCGAGAAAATATATTGAATTTGTAATTGCAGTGACATATTCCCAATGATTTTAAATTGAAGGATCTGTACGTGTCACCGCGTCGTTTCTCCATCGCGAACGATAGAGCAAGCGACCTGGCGTCGGTCTCTCCGTTCTAATATTGTATTAAACTAGCAGGGCGTCCCCCACGTAACAATTACATGCAGACACGGGAAGATATTTTTGGTCTCTCGGTCGACTCGGGCCGAGATTTCATCTCCCTCTCTTTTTCTCTCTCTCTCCGGAGATGACGACGCGGATTAAACATTATCATTATGGTAATTTAGGCGTGTTGCCGTAAGTAGGATATTATAGGCCTGATACATCATCAACAAAGGGGACCATGCCGCGCTCGGATGAAATTGTTTATTTCGAGGGGGTGTTATCACAACAAGAAAAAAATGTGAAATTTTTTCTAAAAAAAGTACCAAAACAAGGAAAGGTTAGATCGTACAGATAAGTTCATTTTGATAGAGTTTGTTCATGCATTTGAGTTAATGTTTTCAATACTGTGAATCTTGAGTTCATGTTTTTTTATCATGTGAATCTATTCTGGATATCGTATTTCTATTTCAACCTATATTTTGTTTATTTACTTTTATTTTATTTTATTGACAATCACTGAAGTGAATATAACAACAGGAGATTCTGTACTACCCTTTTAATCGCTTGAACAATTATGGAGAGGCATATTTTCACCAATACCTCGAAAACGAATAACGAAAGATCGAGCCAGGGATTGCCACGCACTGTGTGTAACATAAATCGTAATGGAATGGTCGATTGAACTAATCTATTTAACTAAAAGCCAAGTTCGCTGCTCAAATAAATTATGCATTGTGCATTGCACTTGTATAGCAAACCACAAAATATTTTACTGTTTTACTGGATTACTTAATTGCGCTCTAACGTCACCTTTTGCGCCATTTACAAACAACATTCTGCAGACACTCAATTGTCCTTAGTCATCACGTCGTCTTCCCCTACCTCGATTCGTTTTATAAATTCCACTACTCAACACCCACCCTAAATTCACGCGCACAAAAAAAAAAATCATGCCAAAGAGATATTTATCCCAACCTGCGCGATTTCAGCGTAATTATTATTTACCAAAATATCCGCCCTTCTCGCTCCCCCTCATTTAATCAGTCCGCTTGAGAACACGCATCCACGAAAAATGGTTATTGAACTTGAGCAATGCGCAGTCCTACAAAGCAAATATCGTTAATCCGCGTTACGTAACGTAGGTTAATGTTGCTGCATCAGCGAAACGAGTCAAAACGACATCAATAAATCGGTATAAACATTTACCCATTTTGAAAACTGCAAAATCACAATCATATTACCTGCTCAGCTATAATTTTTGTTGAATTCGGCAATTCTAATAGCTCTCATTATCGGATGGTTAGTTTCAGTTTTGGTCTCGGGAGGATATTCCAGGGCGGGACAGTAAGGGAGGACGGGGAGGAAGGCGGGTGTTTCTGGACAATGGCAAAAATGCTTGAAACGAGCCCACAAGCCATGTTTGGTCGCCTAATCTGCGGACGAAAGATGATTCGAAGAATGCGAAGCAGCGAGAGATGCTGCGGAATAAAAGGAAAGCGTTCGACCGAGTAACGTGCTTTTGGCCACGCTTATTGGCAGACCGGCGTTATCGGAGTCAAGTAACGCGTTCTGAGATTCGAGGCTGATCAAAAACACGAAAATTGTACACAAATCTACCACGATTGATTACCAGTGTTGGGTAGGAACGGAACGAAAAAATTCCGTTCCTGGGAACTGGTTCCTTTTCTGAGGAACTTAGGAATACCTAGGTTCCTTAAACTTCTGTAGAAACTGGAACGAGGACTTGTTCCTTTTTTGAGGAACTGGAAAGAGGTTCCTTATCAATGTACAGAGTTAGTTTTGTCCTAACTTTTAATCTTCTACTAGTACAATTTTCCAAAGTGTGTCGATAGCGGAACACCTTTACAGTATCAAACATAAATTGTTAAACATTTTTTAACTGTGTCTGCAAATCGGCATATGTGACTTAGAGAAGTTCCCGCAAATGTCCATTTGTCGTCATCGTGAAAGTAACCTAAAAAATTGTGAATATTAAACCAATCGGTATCTTTTCATTAATATTTTTTTAATCGAAGGAACATAAAAGTTCCAGGTTCCTTTTGAAAAGGAATTAGAAACGCCCAAGTACCTTTTCATTTCTGTAAGAACTGGAACGAGAACTGCTTGCTTTTTTCATTGGAGTAGCGGGAACTGGAACCAGTTACTTTTCAAAAGGAACAAACCCAACACTGGTGATTACAAGCATGGGCCTTAACATCATTCGTGAAGCAGATCAATATAAAGCAACAAAATGGCGTGTGGAATGAAAAATCAAAAGAACAACCATAAAACCCAGGACCCGCCTGTCCTGTGTTCTATCGTAATAAAAATACTGCCTGATTAAATTTTCTGATTGATAATACTGCCAACAAATGTTGAACACCAAAGCGTGTCTTGTCTCCGAACGGAGTGTAGGCCGTCCCAACTGAAGAGCTGTAAAGTAAATGTTTGCTAATACACCACGCGTGCGAGCACAATGGCGTCATCCGGACCTCCCCAGTCGGAGACAAGAACAAACTTTACAAGTATGACAAAGGGTCCTCTTGACACCCTGCTCGACCCCCTTGTGCACCCCCTTATGTTGCCATCATAATGCCATCATATGGTCTCCAAATATTGGAAAAGGTTTGAGAAAAAAATGTGGCAACACATTTTTTTTTCTCCCCAAACGCAATAGAATTTCCGGATCATTCGACGAAGGCGTATCTGAGTTTCCCAGGGCCCCAAATGCCATCTGCGTGACAACGAATTTTTACAACGGTTCTAAAGATACCATACATATTTCATGTTAATTGTCGGGTGTTTCAAGGATTGGTGAGAAATGCACTCATTGCTATAAAATTATATTGGTTTTATCAGTTATTTCAATGCAATAAAATGCAAAGATTCCTGACCAGATACATATAACATTTCATTGTTACTCATTGTTTTCAATCTGTTCATGTTCATCAAGTTGGTAATTCAAAAGAAAAAAACCTGAAACTTTATTGAGCCCAATTGTGATGAAAATTAACTAAATACATTGTATTACGCTTAAAACTGCTTGATTTTTCTTAAGATAACGACTCCATGCACAGGCCTAAACGGTCAAAAATGCCAAAATTCATAATTAATTGTAAAATAGAGAATTTCAATACATTAACTGCTAAAGGCGTGGGCCTAAATAATCGAAAATTCTTACTTGATTGCTCATTAACACTTGTTTTAATAATTCCGTTTAAAATCAGCTGGTTAGTTTAGTCGGTGACGTAACGAGACACATGGCACATTTTCGATTCGCACGCGTCCTCTTGCGGCGTAATTTGCTCTCATTGGCTACGCACCGTTTAGGGGTGGATTTTCCTGGTTGCCTGCGTACGAGCGGTCAGTGGCATATACCGTAATTGACGGCATTCCATTTCGTTAAGCAAAACGGGTTGCGCCGCAGTCTCACGGCGCAAAGCTCTTTTTGCTTGATGCGGACGACCATAGCGCCACTACGCGATGCCCTAGGGTTGGGTTGTCGTCAGGTATATAGGTGTGTCATTTTCTTGTCTCGTTCATTTTGGCGCTCGCGTTTCAATCGCAAAATGGCCTCTTTTTCTAGCGCACGCTAAAGAGAAGGGGAGGGAGGCGATGGAAGGCTAAATTAACCCCGCGAGCCTATCTCCCGCTCCTGCCACCCTCCTCCCGCATCCCTACATCGTTCAGACTTGGAGACGCGCGTAGAAGATGAAGAAGAAGATGGATAGAGGAAAAAAAAAAAGCGAATACCTCATGTCATCATCCTAATTGTGGCAACAACAAAAAATCGCCTTGCCTTAGATATTGGCTGTTTGCACTACAATCTGCGGCGCCAAAACTTGCTTCAGCTTGCCAGCGATGATGGCTTGTGTACATTGACGCTAAGGTGTTCTGAGCGGCTGAATCTCGCGAAAATGGAAAAATAACTATAGATTATTTTCTAAAAATAATGAATGGAAAGTATAAAATATTCAACCTAACAAAAAGCAATGACAAAAACGACGAAATTGAAGAAGTAGAGCCCAGAAGTAGTAGACCAATCAATATTAAAATCAGCTTCGGTGGAACGGTCACGGATTCGATTTCCGACGCAGGCTCTCCTTTATTCGATCACAGGAATATTGGTGAAAACGTGTCCCTCAGATATTGCCTAAGCAACACAAGGGTATAGAATCTCCTGTAGTTATTTTTGTTGTTATGATCCGTCGAGTTGTTTCCGATTTCTGGTGACGCCATAGACAAGTGCTCTCCAACTGTCTGTTCGTTAATATTTAATTTTAATTTAATTTATTTATTTTAATGAGGTGTAAGCCACCACTTAGTCTGTTCGAGGACAATACAATGAAGGGATGTTCACTAAAGTAAACGAAATTTTGGAAATTAAGAAAACAAAATCATTAGGGCTAATGTGGAAGCTGTCATCTCCATCTAGTGATAGTAGGAGAGGCGAATATATTTTATTTATTCGGATCTCGTTAGAGATGCGACCCGACTCACGCGTGAGTTGGATGCAACAGCCTCACGGTAATTTTTAAATACACATCGACCCATCTCCATGACTGTAACTATCTACTGCGTCTATAGACCCGGAGACGTGGAGGTATCGAGCACGGCAGGCGTTAATTAGACGTGCAATTCAAGAGCCATGTACACGCTTTCTATCGTACGGCATAATTTTTAGTGTATACAAATTAAATGAAGCCGTTGCCAGTTTCGCCGTCCCATTGACGCCTTTCTATTCAGCACGCTTTTCGCGTTTGTGTGACGAGTTGGGTAGAACTCCTTCGATATGCAAAAAAAATCAGTCTTACATTTTTTTTAACAAATTTGTGAAAGCAAACAGGGAAGTTTATAGCTGCCAGCAGAGTGTCGCAGAGCTACACTTTAACAGGCTTCAGCGTCTACTTTGCCGTAAAGAGAATATTTCAATGCTTGGTTTTCTCGTGTAGTTTCGTGCACATATTATACCATAATGATTATGAGAAAATAAAATAAATCATTAATGATTATACGATTTCATGACTATATACTAACGTTTATTCGACTTGAAAATACCGTTAGACTTTCAAAAAAGGCCCTCAATTAAGACTTTCAAATAAGAGTTTTGAGTTAAACTTTTAAGACTTTTAAGTCAGACATTCAAAAAATATTTCCTACCGGTAATAAGTTTTCCAAAAAATTACATAAAGCAACAGAGTATTGTTTTCTGTTTAGAGCGTTCTAAGTGAATTCAGAATGTATCGCGTCACATACCGGCAGAAAATTACACGTATAAAATAAATGACTGTCCGTTTAATTTCGTAAAACAAAACAGTATTGTTTGTTGTTTCAAGAGTTCCATGAGCTTTCAGTTTGTGTAGTATCACATACCGGCAGAAAGGAACACGTTTAAACCAAATGGCTACGAATTATGGGGCACCATTTGCCCGTATTTCATAAATTATTAAAAATTATTTATTTTTCAAGCAAGTGTCGCATATTTCTGCACGAAAGTGCCACCTGTAATTTCTTATTGGAGAAACCCACGTTCCTTCTGATTCACTAGAAATTTATTCAAACGCGAATTGACGTACAACATCCGCCAAACCCACTTAAACGGCAACATTTTTGTTTCGCCGCGTTGCTCGGCCGTCTCATTGGCAACGATTATTTTGACACCTGTCAAGTTGTTTCACGCGCTACATGCGACCATTGTATAATATTATATCCGCCAGCAGAATTCTTTTGCGGTTAAAAAGCTTGTTTTCTGTACATACACACACTGTATGACAAACACAACTTGTTCAAGTGTACCTTCTCGGTGAGTGTACACGGGATTTGTCGTCCCTTTTCCTATGACTATGCGCGGCTAGCTGAAATAGAAAAGGAAGAAAAAACAACCTCTCCCTGAAATTCCTCGAGAGCAACGCATACAGATGAGTTGGCCGGTTGGAGATTTTCGCCGATCTAATAGGCGATCTCTTCTTCTATACCGAGCATTACCGCATCATTTCTCTCCATGTCTCACCTGCAGTGGCGCCCTCAGCGGGCGAACGAACGCCCGTTTCGCCCGTGTACGGACGACGAAAGCGCGCTCATAAACCATCTTGCCCCCACCACGGTCCAGCCCTGACGCACCGAAACTACGCCATTTCGACATTCCGCCCAGGAATAACTCATCTTCCGGAGACCTTCATTCAGCACATTCAAGCCGATTCACAATCCTATCTGATATGTTTGGTGAAGTTGAAAAAAGATTACATTGATATCAATTAATTCCATTTACCGTTCGAAGAAGGCGTTATCGCCGAAATCTCGTGTTTCTTGTTCTTTCAAATAAACTAACAAATAAAAAGTGAACAAATTTCGAGCTTTAATTTGTTGTGTTGGCTTATTTATGGTATTTAATCATAGCTTTCATTTGATATCAATTGAGTTCAAATTGAGAGAATAAACCATAAATAATTCGCTAAAATGAATTACCATAAGATTTTTAAATCACCCAAACAATTTTCCTGTCTGATATTTGAAGTGGGCGATGGTATGAAAACCAAACTATATTTTCGTTTGCAAATGATGCAAGATTATTTTTGAGATTTTTGCGCGTTTTTTTTTGTAGTTTTGCTGGTTATCAGTTTAGCCACTGTGCAATATCCATCCGTAGCACTGTATTTCGACGCCAGAAATCAATTAGATAATTGCGGCATGCATTGAGGTACCTATGAGGAACTATCGAATTACATGTACATCGATAAAAAAGTTTCGAAAAATAGATCCATCGACATTGGCAATATCATGCCATCGTAAGATAATTCATCATTATTTAATATTTAAGCTTTATTTATGGTGTGATGTGGCTTGACCGATGATCGCAACTAATAAGAATAAAATGTTGAAGGTCGGCTGAAAATTATATGTACCCTCTTTGATTCGGTACCATGGCAACGCAACGGTTGCTCCGATTGGAATCTGGTGTCAGGAGGCAATACTCTTGTTACCTCTTTTGCGGTGAAACCCCACCAAAGACCACGGGACCTCCCACTCCTTGGTTGGTTGTTGCGCAACTCCACCCTCGCCTCTACAGGTACATACCGCAGACGGAGAATCCCTGCTTCGCAGTAAAAGGGAGCAGCCACCAAGGGGTCCGGCAATAAGTCCGAAGCCAGTTCTCACTCTTTCTTTTTTCTTGAAATCGACAGACGGAAGATTGACACTTTTTATTTTGCAACATAAAAAAATACCACTCGATAAAAAAAAAATTGTTGACAAAATTCAATGCTCCATAAAAACAGTACACTTTGCTCGATAAAAATTGTCCTTTTTGTTTCATGCACGCCCTTGAGTTCATTAGCGTGTCAATTCGTCTAAAATATATTTTCGCACGACAAAATAGTGATTCCTTTAAATTTCTCCGCGCAAACTGGTCTTTAAGAAAAGTAATGAAAATCATTTTATGTTTTATTATTTTTAATTTATAAACTAAACTGAATCTATAAAGCTCAAAGGAGGATGTGTCTTGCATTACGAATTGGGTGTGGTTAGCCATGAGGCTGTCGTTAATATTTGGAATTTTATTCAATTTATAAAAAAGTGAGAATCAACAAATTTAAAAAAGTTGATCAATTTGAATTTTGCCAGGAGCACCGAACATTATCAAGAATAACATGATTAAAATAATTGAGTTTCATTGCGTTATTGCTTCGAATTGTTTACCACATTGCCTAAAGCTCGATCAGTTTCAGTTTGGTATGTCACCATTTTATGGTGTGCCCCCTGAGTGACCAAGTGATATTGGACATGGGCGAGCTAGAGGGGTGTTGGCGCCGTTCGTGGTCCGCGCGCGCGTACGCTACAAACTGCTCGTCCTCATCACTCGCGAACTTTATGCGAAAATTGCTCGCCCCGCTTTGCCGCCTGGGGGCGTCGTTGTGCCGCCACCTTTAGCAGAGCACCAGCGCCACCACTCCCCCGACAACCTCCCCCACATCCACCTGCCTCCACGCCCGTCTTCTTCTTTAGTGGGTGCGCGCTGCACACGCGCTGAGCCACAAACGAGATCCAGGCGGGAAAAATTAGCTTGCCGGCAACCACAATTTGGAGCCGGGCCGCAACCGGTCATTAACAGGTGCATTCTTGCTGGAAACAGAGCAGCAGGTGGTTCGCATAGATCCGGCCCTGCCTCGTCGAATAAAGACAAAACCTGGCTTGGAACGCAATTCCCCAATGGTAAACTCTCCTGATCAGTACATGAAGTTGATATTGTTTCTCTACACTCTAGAGCTAAAACTGAGATTTCTTTAAATAAGCCCATGCTTATGAAAGTCTCAACCAAGGCATCTCTCAAGTCTTAAGAATGTCTCAGGATAACAAATTGCAATCCTGGCAGTTACAAATGGACATTTTTATTAAAGCCTAATGTGACAAACTGCCAACGAATTCTCTCAAAACTGGATATGGTTTGCTTCATCTTGATAAATCCGTAAATCAAAAAGTGTCAAATGAGTTTTGTTGTCACCAAACTCATTTGACACTTTTACCGTGCTTTTACTCATACCGTGAAATTTAGTCAAATTTGGCTTGAAAAACAATTATACTGTATTTTTGGTAAAAAGAACACGCTCCTAAAATCCGAGCGCTCGTGAAGTTCCTATTAAAGAGCTAAACAATTTTATTTTTCTTCTGTCACATTCACATTCGGATTGGTACCCTCAACAGCGTCGTTCTCAACGAATATCAACAGGATCACCAAGAGGAGCATCAAGAATACTATCTGGCAAATCCCACCAATGTTTCATCTTGCTCTACCTTTGGCACTCTTCCCGCATCAAGTCGAGCGAGCATGGAAAATAAATAAATTATATCGGGGCAACAATTGTGTGGCTGTCCAATTCCTAGACGGCCGAGAGCGCAGTACCCTCCCTGGGTTGGGCGGCGTTGTGGAAGCGCGCCGCGCATTAACGTCATCGTCGTGGGTGGATCCACCCCGACAGCGAATTGTGATTAATTGGGGGGAGGCGAATAGCTGCCGGCCGGGCACGCCACGTACGGGCGCAGGGAGCATGGGAATCGAATGAACCCTATTTGCGGTTGAACCTGTTTTGGGTTGGTGGGGGAAAATGCGGGCCATACTCGCGATGTGTCTCGAGATGACAGCGCTCATGATGGCTGTCGACTCTCGAGGATTAGATACGCGGCATGGGTTGTGTATAAATGTTCGCCCGTGTTCCGCAATGCGTAGTAATCGCCCGATTATTGTGCGGAGGACTTGGGTGATGGAATGATGGACTGGTTCAACGGGTGATCGGCATCTGTGAGATGGTTGTGACGTGGTTTCGTCATGGCGACGGTGCCCTATTAGCGGAGAAAGATGAATAGAGATTAGGATCGTTTTTTAATGTTGCATATAAAACAAATCAATTTTTTTTTAACTCTTTGTCCCGTGCCTTTTAAGTGATAATTTCCCGTTTGAGCTAGCTTCCATGAGTTGTCAGTTTTCAAGCTTGATCTAAATTGGAAAGAGTCCACTCCCATTTTCCCAGATCTCTGAAAATCCCTATATTTTGAATCGACACAACTTGAAATTACTGTACAAGCGAGAATAAACTGTACGTAAGTCGTTTACACCACTTTCGAGGTAGGTTTTCTTCATCTTGCTTTACATTTTTGCAGGGTTCGATTTGCGAGGGGTCAGGGGTGTTTAACCCTCATTTTCAGTTGCCCGACCCCCCCCAGCTCGAGCATTTGGGCAACACCCCCTGGGTTTGGTTTGACCCCCCACATTGGGCACATCATGGTCCAACATTCGAAAAATGCATGCCAACATCAAAGATCATAACTAAAATATTTCAAAAACTCACAAAATACACACAGGAGAAATGGAAATCACATACACACTATTGAAGGTTCACCTATCTAAATTTTTTAACTTTGACTTATAGTTTGTCGAACGTGGTAGATTTGTGGTATCTCCCATGAGTTTATAGCTCGCACGGATAAAATGTGATAGTACATGCTTGCATTTTCGGGAGACCCTTAGAGATATCCAAATTGCTTTCTTTAATCGAATTGCGCAGTTTATAAAATATAATTGATTTAACCTATAAGTTGATAGATAACAGGAATCGTTACGTACCCTGTTGCGATGCACAATAGATAGATGTAAACAACACGAGCATAGGCAGGGGGGCCACGGCAAGAAAGCGATTCAATTCTGAAAAAAACTTTAACCTCAAATTAAACAAGAGTTTGAAGCATATACATCTACTCGTGCAAGTACTGTTTAGTCAGAGTGTGGTTTGATTGGATGGAGTATCGCAGGTGATTTATGGTTATTGAAAGATACAGCTAACGTATGTGCGGTCTACCAACCATTGTTATCCATGGCCATCTGCCTCATCACGAATTAGGAAATTCATTTTTTTCTCGTACAGAGTATAAAGGCTGATCGTTGTGCATGTACAGCATCGTTAAAAAATGCAACATGTACTTTTCAATGAATCACAATTCTACCTGTACAGCAACGTGCGTACAATATATACAAAACCATCAATAAAAATGTAAATTGAGAAGGAAAGAGATTTGACCGACCAGGAAAATATGTTTCACCAAATTGAAGATTACCTTATTAAATAAAATAAATTAGAAATCAGAAAACACAGTTGCACAATATTCCTCCAGTTTAAATCGAATAAAAAAACAAGTATTGACAACAGTGAATACTTCACAGGAAATTCCGTACCTCTCTAAAGCATTATTGCAACCGCACCTGAAAAGCTTTTAGTCGTCATCCGCGCATTACCGTTTCGAAGGGTGAAAACAGACGAATTTTTCTTTTATGACACGACCGGCCGCAGGCTTCTATATTTATTGATGGATGGCCGCTGTCTACAGGATGCTTTATTTGTTTGCCCGCTTCTCTAAGGCCCGAAGGCTGACGACCTGTCTGTGACCAAAAATCGCGCGATAACCTTCCGTAACGAAGGTTATCTCGATTTGGCGGGAAAGGTGGAACACGCGCGGCGGAGAGATGGCAATCTCCAGCGGTCGGTCTCCCTCCCGCGCGTTCCCGCATAAGCCACGCTCGTCACGTCCTCTGCCGGCGGACACGCGAAACTACAACTGGTGCGACCTCCACCGTTTCGTTTATCTTTCTATCGAAATCTCAAATATGGCATCCAGCAAGACAGCTAATTTTGTTGTGATGCAATGAAGAGTTAAGGTGAACCATGTACATATCCAAAAGCTTTAAAAATAATAGATTATAGTGCAAAGAAGCGAGAAAACAAAAGTAAAGATAGATTGCACTTCCCGATAATGAATATTAAATACCGATACTCATTTAAGATATAACAATAGCGATTTTTTTTCGCCAAGTGCAAGATTAATTCTCTACAGGAAGCCGCACTTTTTGTGCGCAAGAAATTTGAAGATCTGACCAAGAACAATTTGGGAATACACTTTTAATGAAGTACATGAGTTTATTTAACACGTGGTTTTTAGATGCGATAAATGCTTTACCGCACATCGAGTCTTCCGAATGACGAACTTTGCTTATTTATCTTTCTTGTGAGGAACACGCCTTTCCTGAGGTGGCAGTGGCATGGCGTGTGATCGTGAGAGGCATGTAGCGCATATGTTCGAGGTTTTGCATGCTGCCAAGTTGCAATGTCTATGTCACATGTACTATTCAGCAACATTAATTTTTTATATTTGATATATTATTTCGAATAACATGTTCTCAGAAGTTAACCTTTCCAATGTTTAATTTATTCGGATTACCTTTTCAGGTTACTAAAGAAGGACTGCGAATAACGATGGTTAATTCAGTTGCTCATTTTAAATTGTGGCTTTTATACATATTTTACTAAATGTCACAATTGTCTGAATCTGAATGTATTCTTTGTTGAACCTTTTCGTATAAATATTTTCACGAAAATGACATGGTAAATATGTGAATAATTATGGCTATAATTAGTATTTTTATGTTTATGTTCCCAAACCCACATTCGCTCGTAGGGGTTACGTTTTGTCACTATCAAATTTGAGATGACAACTAGTTTGGCAGTATTGGCAGTTTGGTAGAAAATAAATTACTCAACCTGAACCATTCGTTAATTTTTGAAGAATAAATATTTTCATCTGTTTGGTGATTTTCCGGTAATTTTAACAGCGCAGCTGTTTTGGGCGGTTCAACCAAAGCCACTGAAACTGGGTGGTAGATGGGCGAATTAAAATTGTAGATTTTTAGATGGTTGGAGAGAGAGGAGGGAGGGATTGGGGAGGGGAATGCCGAGCCCATGTAAGTGTCGCCCCCTGCGGGTGTAATAAGGCCAATACACGATGCCCGCTCCTCTTGATGAGGGGCTCGCGCGCATTGAACGCATTCACGGGACGAGGTGTCAGCAATTAAGGCGTTGCCAGAAAATCTTCGCAGCCGGCCAGGCTCTACCGCGGCCATGCGCGTTGGAACACCCGCTGTACCTGGTTTTCATTAGAAATTTCAAAACACTTTAAGTTTAGAGGTTACAGCGTTTTTCTATACCGGAATATTTTACTAGTATTGTGTTACTCAACACGATGCATTTTTAAGTCTGGCAAACAAGCGCAAACAATTGCACTAGATAGGTCGAATGCCTTCCTTTAATTCCGCTGCATTTCGCACTACTCTTGATCGTTCGAATCGAATGCGATCAGCCAATTAAGTTGTAGAATCCAATTTCACTCGTTTTAAGTCTAGGGTACTGATTCAATTAACGACTATCAGTAGCAAAAGTAATAAATCAATAAATAAAACAGAATCAAAAATTGTTTTTAAAATGTTTTTTAAATGTTTTAAATGTTTTTTAAATGCCAAATGGGCTTTTTCTGCCAAAGCCATACAATTTATTTACTGTTCAATTTTCAAATGTGGTTACGAATACCATT
>JAUJYS010002484.1:0-14706 GCA_033995665.1 Melogona broelemanni
TCGTCTCAGTTCGGCGATTGATTTTATTTGTGCGTCTTGTGTCATCTATGTTTCTACGCATACATAAGTTTGGATTACATGTACGTAAATATAAAAGATTGCCGACATATCCCTCCACAAGCTAAAACACAAAATATATTTCTCCAATCATATTGGCACAACTGTGAGCTGCAAGCTTCATAGTTTAAAAGTAGATAATGAAATGAAAAAAAGATAATTTCTAAATCTTCGTGAATCGTAACTTTGGGAATTTAAAGACACAATTGACCGTAATCAAGTGTCTAAAATCGATTTGTCGTCTCGTGGTGCACCGAGCAAAAAAATGACGATGAAGTGGACAGGCCTTTTTTTTAATTCCGGATCACTGTAGTGAATAGCACTATAGGAGGTTATTGTACCCCTCGTATCGCTGTGGCAATGTGCTTCACAAAAAAGTGGAGACAATTTATACGTGTATTTGCGGCACAAAATATTAAAATCGAAGAAGATAATAAACAAATGTACAAAAAACGAATCAATCAAACCGTGATTTATTTTTGTATATTTGTTTATTCGGTACCTTCAAAACTATGGGAATTGACGAAAATTTAAGGATTGTTCTTGCATAATTTTGTTTTGTGCTGCATTTTTAATTTTTGCTTTTCTTTTCTGCAGCCTAGCCATCGTCGTTTTTGTTCGTAGCACCACCCCGAAACGACATAACCGAATACGTCTTTAAATTTTATATGTAAAGCAAACTAACCTTGCGATTGAATGAGCCGAGTCAATTCGGACAGTAATTGCTTAACTTCATTGAAGTTTGGTGGTCCGTATTTAACTTCTAAACTGTTGTTCCAGCACAGTTTGGCCATGGCACAGCTAATACTGCGAGTAAGGGCCACCTATCCAGGAAAGAAAAAAAGTTATGGTCAGCTTGTAAAATAAAACGGCTGTAGCCGGCAAGCGCACACAAAACTCAAACTCACCGACTTGCTTTTGCCGAGCATCGTAAGAATACGCTTCACTATTCCACACTCGATAACATAATTACGCAGCCTGGGGCCATCATCTTTTGGCACGAGAAAGAAAAACTACAAATTTATTCATGCACTGAATTTAACAGCTACAGTCCTTATCAGATTTAGTCGAACGTAAAATAACAGGACCACTTGCATTAGGAAATGCAGCAATTTTTTGTTTGTAATTTTAAAAAGAGAGCATATCGTACAAAAAAAGACGTCGAAAATAATCGTACAAAAAAAAAGAGTGTCACGTCATAATGGCGCAAACAATAATTGCACACGACATAATGGCGCAGAGATAATTGCGCAACGACGAAATGGCACACAACATAATGGCGCAACGACAAAATAGCTCAGTGACTAAATGTCTCAGTGACGAAATGGCTCAGCGACGAAATGCCGCAGCGACGAAATGGCGCAACAACGAAATGGCTCACGACATAATAGCGCAGCGACGAAATGGAGCAGGGTTAAAATGGCACAAGGATTTTTTAAATCGCTGAAAAAATCGTTGCTTGCGATTTTATAAATAAATGCATAACGGAAAATAGGAACCGAAGCGTTCCATAGTGTTTCCATTTCTTGCTAACACTGAGCCCAAGAAACGGTGGTTCAGACGTTCAATTAAAAAAAAATATATTGGGTTGATGATCCCAGCCAATCCATCTAGAACGCGGCGAATGATTTATAATGACCAAATAAATAAAAGCTCGCAAAGCTCGTAAAAAGGCTTCGTTGCGGAAAGCAAGATGGACGCCATGGCGTGGTCGAAATTCATTTATCGCGACCTTGTACCTAACCTACCCTACCCTAACCTAACCTACCCTACCCTAACCTAACCTACCCTACCCTAACCTAACCTAACCCCTGTCGCTAGGGTAGATTAGGTTAGGTACAAGGTCGCGATAAATGAATTTCGACCACGCCATGGCGTCCGTCTTGCTTTTCGCAACGAAGCCTTCGCGCGTAACGCTAAGCTTCGCTCCGAGCGAAAGGAGCGTACAGCGCGCGTTCCGCTCCTTTTCGCTACGGTGCCTGAGCGATAGACCGTATTTTCTGATCGCTCATGTCATGAACGTGTAACCTTGCCGATGAATTGAATGTGGTTCGGGGATGCGCTTCTAGCGTCAAAAACTTAAATAAAGAACTGAGCCATCTGGTAACTGAAGAATTTTATTCGCTCTCCGTTGCGATGCGAAACGCTTGATTTATTTTAACCATGAAATTTGTAAGGTTGCTCAATTTTCCGGTTTGAGCTTTGCAAGATAATATTAATCCATAATTAGCTCCATGCTCAGTATAAATGAAAAAATATTTTTGCAAAAGAATTAATAATACTAGGTAAAACTTATCTGATTTGTTTGTTTGTGTGTCTACGTTGTTAAACCATTTGTTTTAATACGGATTTCGAATTAATTTTCGTTCCCAGATACCACCTTGTTGACCATCCCTCCCGAATGTCCTGAACTCGATAACTGTTCTTTGGTGTGCAGAAATGGTTTGCTACAAGACGACCGTGGGTGTTTTGAGTGCCAGTGTGCACTGGGTAAGAAAATTATTCTATCCTCTTCTAATATTAATATTCGGCATTTTATGCAAAACATGCTGAGCCAATGAGATTTGGGTTAGTCTTGGAATATTAATTTGAATCGTTCAAATCATTCTGGGGGTGGTGGAAGTTTTGGCAAATAATTTTTAAATATATTTTTTATTTTGTTACATTTATTAGTTTCCTTGTCCCTGATAAGTAAAACATTTTTGTACTTTGCATCCGTTTTAACCAATATGGAGATTTGAGCTGCGGTACGGCTGTTCTGGTTTAATTCCCAGCGCTAGCTTTCATTTATTCGATCACGGGACATATGAACTGTTGACGATATTTGAGTGCCAACTGTTGAGTTTCGCCAATTTTTATTTATTCAAAGATTTTTTTTAAATTATGTTCTTTGGGGTGTGGTTTTCCAAAAACAGATTTCGAATGCCAACTGTCGTGCCCCAACGGTTACGAGCGCGACGACCACGGGCGGGAGCAATGCAAGTGCCGCTGTCCGCCGTTGGAGGCGCTCGCATGCAACAAGACGTGCGTACACGGATACAAGAGTGATGCGGCCGGATGTCCGGTATGTCGCTGCGCCAAATGTCGATCTATCAAGTGCGCCAACAAGTGTCCCAACGGCTACTACCGCAACGACAAGGGTTGTCGCATCTGCAAGTGTTTAGGTAGGCGTGACGTCATTATCTTGCACCGTTTGTTTCTCTCATTGAAGGTCCGCACCTGTGTTTTTTGAGCGAACTTTTTATTATTATTATTTTGTCAAATACTATTTGAAAAAAAATATGGTGCGAATATATTTTTTCCGTCCATAATAAAAAAATAATTATCGCTTTTTTATTTTCAAAATATAAACCGGTTAGACAATGATTTAAAAAATATAGACGCGTACAAAATTTGACATTAGGCTTGTACCAGGTAGAAAATTGCTTCTGGAATTGCATTGCATCCGTGTAATGCATGCGTGTGTTGTGTGATTGTGTTCTTATAAGGGGCGGCTAATAATGGGCTTCTTGGCCGTGAACACGTAATGAGAGGCATAGTTGGCGCCCTCTATTGCTGCACGTGGGTTGCAACTCTCAATATATATTTTTAGACTTGTTTAGGATAAATAAATACTTAACTAATTACGAAAACTGGTTGAACAGAGTGTGATAGTAAAACACTTTTTATCCGTCACCTACAGGTGTACAAAAATACACGATATTTCGACCGCGAGGTCATTTTCAAAGTGACAAAATATTACATTTGCAAAATCGTCTAGTACACGTTCGTATTATGGGCGAGGGTAGATGGTAGAATGGGGAAAGAGCAAGGGTAGGGACGAGGATAGATTCGCATGGCAGCTATAAAGTTTAAAAAGTTGGAGTTAATTAGAGAGGTCATGTTTTTTGTTTTTTTTTCTTTTTAAATCATCGTAGTGCCTAGTGCACTACAATATTACTGTACCCTCGTGTTTCTATGGAGATATGTGAGGAGCAGGGAAGGGAAGGCAAGGGGATTAGCAGCTGGAATAGCCAGGCTGCAGGATCCACCCCTAAGCTCTGGACTCCTTAATGGAAGCTCAGGGGTGACGCCAGTATCCCAGGCTAACGAATAAACGAAAGCCACCCGAGACTTCGTAGGCTTCGTAGGATGTTGCCATTCCCACTGAATAAAAAATAATAATAAAAAAAATTATCTGACTTTCCTTCGGAAGTCATTAAAGTCATCAAAAATGTTACCTAACCTAAAAATGTGGGTTCGACTTTAATATTTTCTTAAACGACATCGAAATTGAGTAAATTTAAGCACATATTCAAATATAATTGCAGTTACACATAGAACGCAGCGCGAATATGCAATAAGAAATTAGTACAAAAGTAGCGTAAAATGATAATTAACACAAATAGATATTTCAATTTTACCTATCTCGTCATCCTAATGGACGATTTTCCCAGACTTATCCATGCCAAATACATTTCCCTAACTTCCAATATGAACCCTGATTTTGGCTAATTACATTGTCAAGTAAGGTTTCAAAACACCACTTGATATAAGGTAGATTCAGGGTACGGCAGAAGTTCGATGACAACATGTATTTGCATTTGACGTGGCCAATAAAATTGCATCAGGGTAATGACGTAGCGCGTCCCCTATTAAATAACACGACCGACGACTGGCACGTGCCCCCTGGCTACAGGCTATAAACGGTAAGACAAATTTTCCGCTGTGCCACCCCCCCCCCTCAATTTCGGCCACCAACGCGTCACGTTCAATTACAATCGAGCTTGATGATAATTGTAGGGGGATGAGTGATGGGGAGAGATGGACGGGGGATTGGTTAACGCACCCCCGCCAAGACGTTTACAAAAGCTGGCTAATTTGCAATTATGCCGGATGGCGGGATGGGAACAATCTGATGTTCACCACTTTTTGAGGTTCCCTCGCGAGGGTGCTTCAAAAGTGCCTAGGCGTCAGCCACTGCTATACAAATGAAATTTGCTGATACACAGCAACTGGAAATGAACTGAGTTATTATTATTATTATTATTATTTTAAAAATCAGTTCATATTCGAAAATCAGAATCACGAGCTAAAAAGAACGATAAAAAATGCTTATCCAAGACTCAAAAGCAGGATTCCGACAAAATATTCCACAATTAAAAAGCTCGTCTAACTTTGACTGGAACCTCTTGAGACCCAGGCCGAAATAAATTCTTCACGTTTCTTTCCTGTTCCGGACGTTTCTTTTCTGAATATAAAAAAAAAAGTTTTCGAAGAAATGCGACTCCTCTCACAATTTAAGCTCCGAGTCAGTCATTCTTACTTAGTCAAACAACATGATAAATATTACGCTGTCAAAACCAGTAACGCAATCACCAGCTCACAACGCCACATCTGTACGTGGCAAGACCAGCAGAAAGCTGCTTCAAGCTGGTGGGCACGGGGTCTCAAGGAAGACATGCCAGAAAACTTGGCCAAAAGTTATCCGAGCAAAACGCCCGCAACGCCAATCATGTGACACCGGACTCCCACTTTGGCTGGCGAGACGAGAGTCACGTGCCACTCCGTCCCTGCTCGCCATTGGTCAAGCGGCCGGCGCGCACGCGCCAATGGTCGTGACAATGTGACAGTCCATGCAGAAGACACGACAACCACGACGACGCGAACGCTGACAAGCAGAATTAATGCAGTTTTCCCCGCCGTCAGCGTGTCGCGGGAGGGAAAAATGCATATCTTTTCGCCAACTTTTCCGCATATATTTTAATCTGTCGGTCAAGTATATATTCAGACGCGCAGATAAACCGATCGCGCGGCCTTTCCATACGGCATAAATCGAACTTGTCACCGGGCCATGTCTGGCGGATAGCAGCACTACAAGAGAGATGGACGGAAGGGACGAAGGGTGGTATAGGTGGAGGAGGGGTGGTCATCCAATTAGAATGGACAGATGTTTTGTTGTCCAGTCCGCGCGTGCTAGGAACACGCGTAGACCGCACAACACCTCTATTGTTGCCGGCTGTGGAGAATGTGACGCGAGTGGCCGCAGAGAGACCGCAGTCCGGTTCACCAGACGCATGTCCTCCAGTCGAGGTCAAGAAGCGAGCCACTGACCCCTTGCGATTCCGATTTTAAACGCGATTAGAACGATAAACACGATCGAAATGGTCAAATGGAAGAAAGAGATCAGATAACAGTTTACAATTCAATTCTAGAGACTTTTTCTTGTCAAATTCCTACCAAAAAAAAACCTATAAATAATGCATTTAAAATTCAAATGTGTCATTCCCAACATATCCCCCCAAAAAACCCAATTTTCCTAATGGTTAAGTGGTTACCACACTTGCCTATGAATCAAAGGGTTGCGGGTTTAATTCCGAGGTACGGTCTGCCCATTTACGGATGGATGTGACAGGGCTTTGTGGCTGAGAGTGTCTGTGGTGGTCAAAGTCTGTACGAGCATCTTTATGAGCATCCTGCGTGAGCATCTTTGGCTTTCAATATTTACTTTAAACTTTACAAAATTTGTCAACTAATCCGAAACCGACAGCTAGTCAAATGAAATAATATTGAACTTCACTGCCAAAGTCAGTAGAGAAATCCCACCATGCAGAAAGTTTAGTGATCGGGATTGACCAGGGAAACAGCAGGGGGTCGAAACGGTGCAGATTTCCAGTCAAATCGGGCAATGCCCATCCAAGCGGCTAGGGCCGAGCCGTATCAGGGATACCGGCGACGTTATTCACTTTTCCCGCCCACCCTCCCCATCATCTCTTTTAAAGCTAATTTGGGTTCGCGGAATCCCAACGGTCAACATCTCTCCACCCGTCCATTATGCTCCTGCTGCCGCGGATGCGGCAGGAGTCGTGTCCAGCGTTCGGTCCGAGAGTCTCTTTGATCCGAGCGCGGATCAATGCCTCCGACGACCGTTCCCACCATCACTCCCCTTCAATTCCCAACTGGCCAGACACCAGCGTACGGCGTCGGGCACGCCACACAACGGATCAGTCTGAAACTAACGGTAAAAAGTTATCCCGTATTGTGAACGAAATACGAAATGAAACTTTGGAGAAACATTTTATCGGAAAGATGGGAATGAACGAATTATAGACTACGTGTACTGGTAGTCTAGTAGTAGTAGTAGTGTTAATAGTACTGGTAGTCTAGACTGATTTATAGACTACATGCAAATGCAATAAAGTAAACCACATAGTTTAATAAGAAATCGTAATTTCTATTTGTTAAATAGTTAGTACTGAGAATTGGATACTGTAGTAACTGAATTTTGAATACCCATATTTTTCAACTTTAAAAAAAAAATGAATACAATTTTCAAATATCAATTTTTTAGTGTCCAAGCCCCAGTTACATTCATTCGAATATATCCAATGACAGAACCGTTACGGGGTTCGAACCCACAAACCTTTTCATCCGTTAAACTAATAAGGAAGGAAAAATAGCCAAATCCTTAAAATCCACAATCTCGAAGCAGAACAGAAGAATGTATTAAAATTTTCAACGATCCTTGGCAGGAAAAAAATATATCCAATTTCAACTCTAGAAATAAATTCAATGAACAAGATTCGAAACCGAATCGCAGAGGAGGAACCAGGGCTCAAATATCTGGCGGACAATAAACATCACAGACATAACAATCACAAGAAAAAAGTCGCACAGAATTAATAATTCACCCTTCAAACGGCTTTGATCTTTTCCTGTGTGTGTGTCACAGATGTCCGAAATGGCTAAACCACCTACGGGCTATTGGCAACAATGTTGACCATTCCCATTCGAGAGCTGGTGAGATAACACTCTGGTCAATAGAATAACGATGACACCGCCACGTCCAGTGAAAAATAAAAAAAGACTGACCCGTCCATCATGCTCACCGAGAGAGACTCGTCAAAAAAAAATACACCGCCATTATTCGGAAATAAAAAAGAGATTTTGATAGGCTATCGGTTGCGGATCAACCATTTTTACAATACAGAGAACCACAAAGAGTGGCGCTGGAGGGTGGGGGGGGAGGGATTCCGAAACTGACAAGTTACTTGAACGAGAAAGACGCGCTTTTGTAATAGATTGATGTCCGGCGTTAATTTCCAGACGTTTAACACGACTCCGTATGGTGGACCGCCTGTCTCCAATGACCAGTAGTCGGTTCGCCGAAAAACGAACGTAAAAAAATAGAACACATTTTCAGCCGTCCCCAGAGGTACATACACGTACGGAACGATGGACCGCATCACAAATGCGAAATTATTTTTTCGCCAACGAACGAAAGATGAGTGTGATATACGGGGGTTGGACAAAATAATGGAAACAGCTCTATAAAACGCACAAACAGAACTGTTTCCATTATTTTGTCCAACACAAGTATATTATCCTGATGGGTTCGGCGAGTACGGGGGTGGATGGGGATGGAAGGGACCCGAAAAAAACCGCATACGATACGTGGTTCGAATGGTGTTTTAGCGCTCGTCCCTGGTGACGCGGGGTCCGAAAGCGAAGAGAGGGAAAGAACCCGCCGCTGATATAACCAGACCCCGCGCATGGTGTAGGGCGGGACTCCCCAATATCAGAGTGTAAACCAATCTAGTACAGGCGCGGCGCTAAAAACCTAAAAGCAAAATGAAAAATAAAAGAGAAACTAGAAGTCGTCTCATGAATAAGCGATGATAGTTTAACTGGACACGGGAGACCAATACGCGGCCGCTGGACGAGTGGTGGAAGGATGGGGGGAGGTGGAGGGGGGTCGGCCAATAACACGCGATACAAATCTATTTTGGCGCGGAAAAGCATAAATTAAAATCGGACCACTATTGCGGTGGCAGTATAGGACTACTTAACGCCAACGGCACTGGATTATGACACTGGTGTTGTAAAAACGAGCTGGCTTGAGCGGTGGAGTTAAGGCCTTGAAACACAACGGACAAAAAAATACTCAGAAATAGGAAGCTGAATCACACGTCAGTGTGACCACATTTGATTTTGATTGATTAAAAATCAAAAAACTCTATACACGTCAATATTGTAAAATAAATATATAAATTGTATAAAAATAACGTTTGCCGAAAAATAAGAAATCTATAAAAAGAATGATTGTTTAAAAACAGGAATTATATTTAAAAAAAATATTGTTTATAAATAAGAATTGCATAAAAATAAGATTAGATAGAAAAAATAACAAATAACACAAGAAACTATCTCAATTGAAAACATTGTTCATCGTGTTCAGAATTTTCTACACCGCTATTTAATACGAGTGTGGGACGAGGTCCGGTACAGCCCCGGGAAAGAGACGAACAGAGTTTTGGCAAAACTTTATGCTATGGCTAGAAATTTATTTAATATTTGACAAAAAAAAATATATTTTACAAGAACAACCCTATTTTTCATTCAAAATTTAATCCCATCTTTATATTTTAGATAAAATTGAGTGTAAATCCGAAATTAAAATGACCAATGTTCTTTTTCATATTACCACAAAAGGTTAGCCAAACATGCGTTATTTATTTTTAAATTCAGAATTTCACACAAATAAACAAAAAAAAATGACGTAATCAATCTACAGAGGATCAGTGACTAGAGATATTCGTCACATGGTTGATCGTTGGCCCCACCGTCACACACAGGAACCCCATCAGTGTCAAACCGAATTTTCCAGGCCGATGACAGGGACTCTGATGGGCCCCGACCCACCCTCACCCACCTCCAGCGTCACCCCTCATTATGCAGCTACTGGAGAGAGAGGTCACGCCGGGGAGAGAGGCGAGAGACAGCGGCCGACACGTCGCCGGGAACACAGACAGGCGCCGACGAAACACGTCGTCGTCGCTGAGCAATATGTGCGGGTCGCGCGGGGTCACGCCACCGAATATCGACGCACGCAGACGCCAGCATTTAATAAGCGAGCCCCCCAACCAAGTTACATACACGACAGCCACCACCAGTCAACCCACCTCAATCCAAATCGATCTCAGGTAAGGGAGCAGAGGAGGCCGTTTACTGGAGTTAGTGGGCGCGCATCACTTCGTGCAATTAAACCAAGGCAACTCATTCCAAAGTCCAAAAGTTGAAAACGCGGCGCCTTTATGTGTTCGACAGCGCCATTGGGGTTCACGTGCAAAATAATTGTAAGCAGCTTGCTGATGGAATAGTTAGTCAAATGATGACAGGTAATCATGGGTTTAAGCTCCAGAAAATTGTAAAGTAGAATCAATATTTGTGAAGTGAAAAAAAAGGGCTTCGTAGGTGCCGGGATTCGAACATCAGGACACTAACACCACACAGTCCTGGCACAAACTAAAGTATCCCATGACAACCCACTGCAGATTCTTCTTGTATTTAGAACTACTGCACAGACATTAGCGGTTAGAGCATCAAGTGTACCAAGTACTGCGTGCGGATCCGAACCCAATATCACTTATTTCCTATTTCTCGGTGAAGGCTTTGATCCACTGGCATTCCTCTAGTAATAATTTCCATGTTATATATACACTGTATTGCAATAATATTTTCACAAAATTGAGCTTAGTTTAGGTTTCGGTTGATGAAATCCCATTACTTAATGTAATAAACCGGCCAGCTTGCTTTGCCTCACTTTCGTTGGAATTTTTAATAAATTTAAAATTAGTAAAAGTTGTTTCAGAAGGTTGAATACGTATCGTGGCAATCGACAAAGCTCCCCAAATCTGAACACAAACAGCACACGCACTCCCCCAGCCCCTACAAATGGATTCAGGAATCATTTTCGCAGAACTATACCACACTGATTTGTGCTCAAGCATCCTGACTATGACTTCGCCTGAGTGATTTTTCGCTATCTCCCACCAGAGGAGGGGGGGGGAGAGGAAGAGACAGTTTTCACAATGAAGGTGACACGTGGCTTCACCGGTCTACCATAAATTAAAAATTAGCCCGTATAGAGAGAACAGTCCACGCCAGGGTGAGCGGAGATGCTCCCCCACTAACTTCCTGCCCCCCTCACCACCACCAATGAACAGCCGCCACTCAATTCACCTTTCTTCGGCGGCGAGACCGCGCGAGCGCCGTGCGAAAAATGAATAGTCCCTGTCAGTGGCCATCTCGCGCGAGCGGGGGCGGGGCCCCGACAGAGTGAATCATGCCGCGCGGTTTGCCACACACTCACCGGTCTAATTGATTTTGACTCGGGCTATACATCGGGAGAGACGGGCGTCTATTGTCGTCCTCGTCACAGTGACAAGATAACGGTGAGCGAACGAAAGAGCGTGAATATGCCATGCGCGGTGAGTCGGATGGGGGATGGGGAGAAAACTACCTCATCCCCCTTTTCTCGTCAACAGTCAAACCTCCCATCCCCCCACACCAGAAGGTGCAAAGTCGAATGTATCTTACCACGGGAAAAAAATCGCGACGATTTTTATCTGGAGCTGACAGTAGTTCAAAAAGTTTCATCAGAATGACCAATCGTGGGAAAGATTTATTTATACAGGGTTCATGCTGAAAACTTAAAGTCAGTTTCACTAACGATCCCTGCCCAAATCAAAAATATCCACCACTTACCACTAACCAAAATTAAAATTTTCTCTGAATTTGCGAGAGAACCACCAGTTACCATATTGTAGGTAAACACACATGTTCCACGTTTTAAAGAAAAAAATTATCTTAAAAATATTGAAAGCGTAACAGCGAGCACGAGCGAATTTTTTTTTTCTACAAATGTTGATGGACGTAAGACAACCCTTAGATCTTCTATCTTTACAAAGTGTATAAATATATTAACCGAAGTATGAATCTCAATTATTTGCAGATCACTGATATTTGTACAAGTGGACGATTTTCCCTTACCAAATTTAATTTCACTGACTTTCCCCGACTATCCCTTATTATCCAGGCTCTGTTCTAATTTCCTACGAGCTGCGTACACGTAAGGGGCCCAAAATAATAAGGTTCGTACGGGGGGCCCTGGATTCCCGTTGGCGGCCCCGTAACACGGTGAAACAAACTAAGAGAAGTGGATGCCTGATTCTGTCAGAGATGGGGTGGGGTGGGGTGAACAATACATTCAAACACGCAGACGAGCGCATCTGTTTTTAAATTGTAATTCAACGGATTACGACAATGCGAGCTGTCTCTGGGTGTCATCGGGCACGGGGTGGAGGAAAATTACAGCACGCGTCACGCGCGATTGCTGCGTGCAGATGACAAGTCATTGTCACGTGGGTGAGTGGGTTGGGTGGGAAGGGTGTCGGTCTAATTTGTTCAATTCGCCTGCCAGCCGTTGCTTCCTAAAGCATAGGTATCACTGCTCACCTAGTCATCGGAAATTCGCTTTATTTGTTCGGATAACCCGCGCGGCTGTGGCCCGCATTTCTTTAAAATGCTGAGGATTTCATTCCTTACCGATGAGAAACATTTATGACCGACCGAAATGTTGACAAACGACAATAGAAAATATCATTTAAAAATAGTTAACTATTTTGTATATGGTATGAAAGTGCAGAGAATAATAAAACTGTCCCCTGATATTATTGCTTCAAAACTTCTCATGGAGAGAATGGTTTGAAGGCATGAGCATGAAGACATGAATTTGAAAGGCATGAACTACAAATGACAAAAAGCTTCTACCTGTACAATAAATTTTTACAAGTATACAATTTCATAGGTTGCAAAGGACTGTAACGCAAAGGAAAATAGCGTTTGATGAGGCTGGAAAGTTTTGCGGGTGTTTTTCCTGTTAGGTCAACAGAGTACTGAAAAGTCGAGAACGATTCTCATTCGCTCTCAAAAAGTGGTACGTTGTTGCCCAAATTTAGCTATATTTTTAAATTATAGCGCGGTATAGTTATAATGGCAGAAAATTATGATTTGATATTTTTGTAATCTTTTTCTGAGCCCACACATTAAAAAAACCTTGTCGTCTGACTTACCACGAGCTTGGAGTTGATCATCCGAAAGTAGAATTCATCGGGATTCTTGTTGAGGGCCTTCTTCCTCAGAGCCTTAATCGTATCTCGCTGAGCTTGATAATGTCTGAAAATACGCAAAACGAATAAAATATAAATAAACAAACTGGAAAGTTCGTCAACTCCATTAGGCAATGAAAGCAATTACACACATTTGGTTTGCAAATTCGGCCGCTTCTTTTTTCTATCTCTCCTTCTCTCTATCTCTATTTCTTTACACTCATTCACTGACGATCTTTTTTTTTTGTTGGCCCTGCGCGCGCACTTTCGTTTGCCTTTTAATTTAATTACAAGTTTCGAATATATTTTTTTCTGCCAAGAAAGTGCATTTGCATAATTATGAGCGAGAGAGAGAGCAAGCGTATAGTGCGTGATTCTATGAACTAAAGCGCGACATGAGTTAAATAGGTCGCGTGCACCGGTGAAAGTTTACAGCACTACGCTAACAAATTGTCACTCTTGCTACTGCACACAGCAAATTATCCAATGAAAAATAATCTCCTGTTAACGAAATTGCGACTCACGAAAAATAAACTTTTTACCTCTCCGTTACTTTTTCACAAAAATCTTCAAAATATAGGGTTAATATAAGTTCATTTTCTGCAGACATTGCGAAAGCAACACGAGGGGTACAAATCTCAAGTACTGGTAGTGATATGCGATGCACCAACATTGAAAATAATATTAAAAAAAAACAACTGTGAATTATTTCTGTAGAAGTATTTAATTTGACTAAAGGCAAGTTGGTTGAGGAACTGTGGGAATTGATCTATGAATTAAACTATAGAAACTTTTAACTTGGAAGACGAATTGGATTGAGAATGGGCGCGTTTTTCATTTGTAACTATCACGACGAGGTACATCAAATTACCAGTGGCGCCCAGCCTCAACCGGGATCGTAACAACTCATAATTTTACACTAATGATGCTGGACATAACAGCATATGACTGGAGCTGTTAGTAAACTTCATTCCCAAAATCCCAAAACAATATCACACCCACAGTCGTACCAGCGAGATAAAATCGCCAGACAGCGGCGATGAACTTTTATTGGGTGTTAAAAGCTCCGTCAAAACAGAAACCGTTACACGACGTGGTCATACACACAATCCACCAACAACCTAAGACACTGACTCGCCAATAGACAGTGGTGCAACGAACAAAAATGGGAGAGCGCAACGTGGACGTATAGAGGAGACCACGGTGGTGGCGGCGGCCGTTTTAAAATTCAGTCGGTCGCCCCGTCCAGCATTACGGTTAACCAGATCTCCCCGCCCGTAAAGTGCCACACTTTGCAAATTCAATGCCGGCTGTAATGACGTTAGGCGTAACTTTCTTTAATTCCGCAGATGAGAATTTGGCGAGAGACCGGGGTAGTGGTGGTGGTTGTTGGTGGTGGTAGTAGTAGTGATGGTTTCACTTCGTTCCGCACACATTCTCCACTGCGGGGGTGGTGTATAGTGGGTGTAGGGGGGATTGAAACAGACCCCGGCGTAAATGGATAGGCGGCGCGGTGTCGGCATAGGGCTCGCACAGCGACCACTCCATGCATTAAACATGGGCTGCGTCGGAATATATATTTCACCGGTCTCGCTTTGCTCGCTCGCGCTCTTTCTCTCGGTGAAGAGAGGAAGGGGAAGCCGGCGATTCGGTTCTGGATGCTGCGCCTGCCTCTCGGTGTTGACCCCGTCCGCGATCGGTCACGTGACCCGTGACGCGG
>JAUJYS010002485.1:0-14702 GCA_033995665.1 Melogona broelemanni
GAATAGCTTAACTACGTGGATAACTAACCATGATTTTACCCATGGGTTAGTAATGGCGGTGCATACGAGCATTAGCGTCAAACAGAACCCATTTATTTTAGAATCGTTACTATGTTCACGACACTTGTTCACTAATCTACCGTTAACGTAGATAAAGTTGATATGTTCTTTAAATTAATTTAGCGTCAAACAGAACCCATTTATTTTAGAATCGTTACAATGTTCACGACACTTGTTCACTAATCTACCGTTAACGTAGATAAAGTTGATATGTTCTTTAGAAAATTTTGAATTTTTCGTTAAAATCTATTTTTTTTTTTTAAATTCAGGTTATTCTTACTGACGGGAGCATTGTGGAGGTCGGCTGCGAGATTCGCTTCCACATAAACGACGTCATCAAGTCGGTGATCCACATCGAGAACATGGAGCACTCGGTTCGACGTTTGGGTCAGACGTCACTAGTGACGATTCTACATTCCAAAAGTCTGGCCGAGATAAATTCCGAAAGGTCGCTCATTAACAGCAAGATGCATGTAAGCAGATCGAATGAATTTTGACCTAGCACCTCATTTTTTTTTGCTTTCAATATGTATTTGCGAACGTTCTAGTGTGAAAATACATCAATTTAATTCGGGATTTTTTGACAGATGGATCTGAATTCGTCTACACTGCCGTGGGGAATTGAAGTCTCGCAAATAGAAATGTAAGTCTTCATTACCGTGGTTTTCATGATACAATTCGTGGAAGGGTTCGATTTTTACCTGGTCAAAGCCAACAATCCGAAGTGCGACGTTTATGTCCTTTTTCAAACGCGATCTTCTTGTGACTCATCCTAGTGGGTCTACTTTGGAAGACGATATAACACACTGTAACAAAAAAAAAATCCCGTTTTCTTTCAGGTCTCCCATCAAGGTACTCCACAAAAACGAGACACAACAACAGCCTGCAATAATTAACTCGCTTATGTCGTCTTTGCAAACTGTGATGGCGTCATCCGGTCAACAATCCAAACGGGACAATGACAATCAAGCCGACATGAAGTTTACACAGTGCATCGAAAATGGTACTTACAAAATTAGCTAAGAATGATGATTTTGGTTCTTGAAATTCAGTCATGGAATAATAATGCATTAAACTATTTTTTTGTATATTTATATAGATGGGAATCCAGTTTGGGTCGTAATGAGGGAATACGTTTTCCCGTTCGTTGCTGGTAAAACCAGTGAGAAAGGAGCCATTTACCGACTAAATGTAATGGGAGAACATGGTGGAACGTATTGGCTGGATACGAAGCAAGGTTAGAATTTAAAATATGCAATTTCAAATATCCACAAAAAGAGAAATTGTGGCTTCCACAATTTTCCCATTGACTGCAACGACGAGTCCTACCAATTTAAAGTGTATAAATTTAATCTAAATGTTTTTGTCCTCGTAGGAAAAACGCTGACCGGAAATGATTCTCAGGATTGGGACGCACCGGATGTAACGGTTACCCTGTCGGCGGAGACTTTCCTCTCGATTGCCGAAGGCCGGACATCACCTCTACAGGCGTTCGCGGGCGGCTACTTGAAAATTACTGGTAACATGTCACTCATGTATGAGCTTCAGGACATACTTAAAAACTGTGTTGCTGGAGGAGCATCGAATGTTTAAAAATTTGTAGATCAAACACTAGCTCATGAGACTTTAGTACACTTATGTGGGCTGTTTTGAATGGAACAACGTTTTCTATATTTATTTCTTCAACATCACAAAATTTGATAATGCTTCAAGTATATGTTAGTTAAGAATTAAAATGTTTTCCCCTATGAAAAACTTTAAACCATTACATTATTGGGGATTTTATTTTTTGAAAATTACACGTACTTTATTTTTTAAATGTGCTTTTTTAGGCTTGGTTACAAGCCACCTCTCCACTTGTATAGTCCCTTGTCGTTAATTCGAGAAACTTATTGGTGGATGTCTTTCAACGGAGTATGGCCAATTTTCGATACATGTACCTTCTGCTCAAAGTGCGTTCAAATTCGATTTGATTGACAATTGAGATTTTATTTATTGCACTTTGCCATTAAATGCATTGTATTTTACAAAGTTGTACCGTAGTTGAGCAACAATGTGATATGGGATAGGGTAAAATGCATTCATGTGTGCAATTTACATTCGACAACCGCAAATGATCACTAATCGTTTTCGATCAGATAAATTGTGTGCAATTGGAATCGATTAAATGTTACAAACATCGCATAATGTCACTGTAGTACTGCTAAATGTTTATTTAGCAATGATAGTTGAAGCTTGTTGATAAAATGGACAATTTTGAATTTAAAAACTAATTCTTAATGTCATAATAAAAATAAAATTAGTAGATCTGACCTTACATGACCTTTTGCACTTTTTTCTGAAACAAGTATATAACGTTGCCACATGGGTCATAAATTTGTGAGCACATACTAATGATATAGCCACAAATTAAGTACATTCATTAAAAAGAATGGTTAACATTAATTTTGACTAAATTTACAAAATGGTAAAGCTGAGAACCACTTGGATTCCTTTTTGTTTTTACTGTAATAAAATGGGAAATCTTTATATGTAAGAAAATCAAAAGCAGCAATCTCTGCAGAGATTGATGCTTACTGTTCGATCTCAGTGCATGTTTAAATCGATACAATGCATTTCTGTTTATTATTACAACAAGATGAACAAAACATAAGAAACTCTAAACATCCTATATTTAAATAAAATCATTTATATGATTCGTGCAATGTTCACATCAATGCACCGAAGCAAAACGTTCCGCAACATCATAAGCAAATAATTTTTAAATGTTTTCCACATTTGTTAAATGTTCGATTGTGTAAATCTGTAAATGTAATAATTTCAAACTAGTCACAGATATTATATGTTACGAAATAAAATACGTTGGAAGTTACGCATACGTTCATTGTTTTAAAACACCGATCTAAACGCTCATATTACAGTTCTGTGTCTCAAAAATCAAACTGCATGGAACCTTTAAGCAACTGATCAAGCGAGTCTTGTAAGTTGAACAACTAGTTACTCATACTCCACTTAGGATAATTCAGTCTATTCTAAACAATGTTATTCGGGATGTAGGAATTTTATACAATTTAGAAGTCCGCTATTTCCTTGATATGAAAAATAAATTCCTTGATTCTGGAAAACTCATTTTAAATTATAGAAAACAATATATATGAAACATGTAATTTGCAAATAAACCAGAATTTCAAAAAACAATAATTAAAAGAAACAAAATTTATTTCACTCATTTTACACCTTTTTTTTGGAGGAAAATTATACACTATTGTCGACAGCACGTCAGTATAACAACACTGATTGCGCTGTAGTCTACTTGACTTAATTTATATATACTGTCATCGTAGCCGAATCGGTAGACAAGACTTGTGGTGCGACAGTTCCGGGTTCGATCCCCGGCGCGGGCTCTCGTTTATTCGATCCCGATGATGAAAATGTGCCCCAACAGGACGTACATAATATTCTGTAGTGACTTCACTACATTGAATTTAAAGGAAAATATTTGCGCAAAGCAAAAGCAGCTCAACCAATATTTTTTCACGGTCCTCTTTGACCACAACCACAGTGGGAAAGAAAAAAAAAGCTTCATTTGAGGGAGGGGAAAAAAAGCCATCGCAATTTTTGTTTAGAAAATTCGTCTTTTTAAAAACACCAACAACGCGTGGAAGGGGGGTTAGATTATGATTTTGCTAAAATATGTTACAGTTTCACAATTTTTTTTTCTTGTGACTACTAAACACGACAAGCTTTACAAACGATGTGCTGTTTCTTGTCGAGTCAACCAAGCAGTTGAAATCGACTAATCACACCTACTAAAGACTGTACCAAATAATTGCAGTAAGTGCTAAATCTATTTAATAAAAAACCCACTTTTAAATATATTACACACGATCATTATTTTTAAATAATCACGATATCTGGTATCTCTTTCTTGAATAAGACAGGCTTCCGATGAAACACAGAATTTCCCCAAGACACTGACTTTTATATTTTAGTATTATAAATACGAACAGAGTCCAATGAAATAAAAATTAGTTGCTGCTCAATTTGGAAGAAAAACCGTAGTTAATTTCAACGAAAAGAGTTTCTTAAATAATATGCTGCCTTTTCGGGGTGACTCCCAATTGAAGTTGATATGGAAATTGCAATTTTGTCGGCCACAAATTACAATACGTCATTTCCGGATGACGCCATATTGTGGTGTAGACAAATCTTAATGTAACAGAGCCACAGGAATACAACTCAACTCATTGAAAATTGAATCAGCCAACCCCCAATCGATCGAGAAAACATTAAACTCAAAGGTTTTGTCAAAGACGTATAAGGTATCGAGCCCCGTAAGCATTGAGGTCCGTGAATAAGCAGTATGGCGTCATTTTGCAGTATTTTTTTATCACCTGAACGGATTACATTGCCACTACTGTACAGGTGGTTCTTGCTAGGCGTTTAAGGGGTAAAAACATGTCGAAAACTAGAATCCGGCCTAGCTTATGATTAACTGTTTCTAGGCCATATAAGTTCGCTGTATTTTTATAGAAAATCGTTTTTGAATAGACGATATCAGGCTTAATGAAATATATTACAGGAACTATACATAGTCTATGGACGGGGTAGTAGGATAAACTAAAACATAACGCACGTACCTAAAACGTTTTCAGTGCTTTTTTTTCTCTTTTCAAATTGTGCGCGGTAAAAACGTTTGATTGCTTTGGGAAGGAAAAAAACTACACTAGAAAAAGCCTCGTAGTAGACCGTGGTTGTCGGCTTTAGAAATGCAATCAGTACGAGTAGTGTGCAATATAGTGTGTACATATTTTGTATAGATATACTCAATCCTACAAATATCTTACAAAACATTGCATATATTGTAGTGATTATGACATTCCTAAAAAGTTACCTGAAGTAAAATAATTATCACAGAAGCACATTCAGAGGTTATTATTTATTATAAACAAATCCTGCAAGGTTGAGAGTTAACAAGTTACCCAGTCCAAGGGTTGAGACTCGGCTCAGTTCGGCCCCTGCCGAAGCCAATATCAGTTTAATTTTTCTAGAAAAAAAAAATTCCAGGCTGTGTTCTTAAAACTTTTACAGAGGCATAATCCAATAAATAGGAATGGTCAAAAAGACGTATCCGTTCCAGATGTTCAAAATAAATTGCGGCCACAACATTGATGGCAATTCATTTTTGCACAAGCTAAAAAATTCCCTCCACATAGACAACATTTCCCGATTAAAACACAACATGTCTTTTTGACTACCGATGCACGACCATGTACTAATGGGTGACCTTTGTTGAGGGGCAATCAAAAAGTAGTGTAAAATATTAATTAAAAACCGCTACGCGTATATAGCTGCTGCACTTGACGCTGAAGTGCTACGTCACTCAATAATGGTGGTGTTCAATGCGAGAATATTTACAAGCGCAGCTCATAAACTCATAAAGAGGATCCTCAATATTTTTTTTTTGCTTTTTATGAAGAGAACCCACCAGCATCCATGGTCAGCAATTGGATCGAGTAAAAAATGAACTCTCCGCCTTGTCTCGAGTTGTATACAGAGTGTAGACACGGTCTTGATCCATTTTGCATGATATATTTTTTCCCGTATGTGAATTGAAAAAGAAAGGTAGGGGGAAAAAATAAAAACATAGCGCACCGATCGAGTGTATACGCCTGGCACAGAAACAGGTGGCTCTACAAAAAGTGTCTACAAACCTCAACTCTTTTAGTCGAAAGAAAAAAAATGTACTGCAAAAATACAACATGGAATGGAAGGAAACAAGAATGTCGTTAACATCGCCGGGGTACAACGAAAATCGACCCCCGCGCGACTAATATTAATGCGGGGTGTTTTTTTTTCCCGGGTCAGGATCATGTCAATTTTTTTGCTGGGATGTTGGATGTGGGGGTGGATGAGGGGGTGGGGTCGGGTGGGGCGAATTCGTATATTATTTATAGACCGCAAATCACAAACATTGCACACGACTGAGAAGGGTAGAGGGGGGAACGGGGGATAGGAGAGGAAGTGGTTTTTCTAAGATGCGGTTAGAGAGGGGTCGTATTCTCGACTACAATATAAGACAGTTTTTTTTTTGTATCATCATCTAATTCATTTTTTTTAAACTTGAGGAGAAGTAGAGAGTGAGAAGAGAGAGAGAGAGATAGAGACGGACAGAAATGGGAGCGATAATAAATCCTGAATTCCCCCAGGTTTGCTGCATTTTTATACACGGCATGCAGCTCAAAAGAAAGCGAGTCCAGAATCGAGGGGGTTCTTACTCCGTCTCACGGCAGGGTTTCACGGGTTTCAAAACCCACGAGAAAGAAGAACCAAAATTTAAAAAAGGAAAAAAAAAGTTCCCCCCCACCACTAATTCTATACGATCGACTAGAGCCGGTGGCGACATCTGTCGGTCGCAACAAAAAGAATGTTCTCTCTCTCGTACGCACGCGCACACTCTCCCGGCACGCCACCTGGTGTGAGACGCCGTGGAGCGCGTCGTCAAATTCTCTCTCCCCTCCCGCACAACAACAACACGAGCGGCAGACCAAACGAGAGCTCGGACGACACCGTTTCCAAAGATATGCATTCGCCCGGGGTCGGGGTCAGGTCGAGCCGCGAAGGGCGAGTGCAAAAAAAAATTTGCTGCTGAGTCCACTTTCCTTATTATACGGATATACACATGGAGGGGGAGACCTAAAATTTTATGTGTAAATATATATATGACATTGGGGGGACAGCACACTACTACACACGGCTCCGGACTCCGGATAATGGGTGGGATGAGAGTGGAGCGGAGGTGGTTGAACCGCAGCTGTCGCCGTCGCCGTCGCCGCCGCCGCCGCTACATCGCGTCGTCCATCCACACCCATTATTTAGACAAAAATTACTCGGATTGCACTTCCAACTGGTTCCAACATCCCCATCCCCCATCAAACGATATCCCCAACGGATTGCCACCTTCCTTCGGCGGGGTGGGGGGAGCCTAGGTTTTCGTTCTGCACGTTGAGTAAGGGAACAAAAATGACTGGAATGAGCTTTCACAGTATGGAAGAAAAACCCAGGGTAAAACATCGTGCTTTGGATTTTAAATAAAGCTAACTTATTTGGACCATAACCTTGTTTAAATCAGTTTCATCCACAACGACAGCGACATAAGTCGAAAATTAAGAGTTGACGCCACATTTGTCACCGCTTACCTTTTTTTCCCTCTTCCTCTACCTCCTTCGGTTGTAGGAGTTGCTGGCCCCGTTGGACGACGACTGGTCGGAAGCCAGACCGTCCTCGTCATCGTGTTCGCCATTGCCGTCTGAAACAGTACGGAACACCAATTAAATCATCTCTCCCAATTCGAATATTTGTCACTACATTGATCAGTCTTTTTTAAGCTTCAACATACCAGCCTGGGACTTTAAGTGGCCGGGCAATGGACGGGCACCTCCCAAAGTATTATGGGTATGTTCGTATTCCAAAACCTCTTTGTAGATCAGTTCTGCAAAAAAAAAAAAAAAAGGAAATGGTCGGCAGTGATTAAAATAGGCGAAATAGACAGGGCGAGTAAACAATCCCCTCAGCTCTAAAAAAAATTACAATGACGAAATACGAATGTATCAGCGCTCTTTTGATATATGGATGATAGATCAGCAGATCTTACCTTTCCACTGCTCGACGGTGTGCTCCTTCTCGTCAACCGAGTGATCGTACGGCGACGGTGCCGGCTTGAAAAAACGAAAAATAAGAACACGATTATCAAAACAAAATCAAAAACAACAAATAGAAAAAAAATCCCAAACATCTATAAGCAGGTATGTAATACCCGGAGGATATCCGAATCACATTTCGTAGACTGACAACATTACCGCGAATCGATTTAAATCTATTCGGGTAGAGCAGCGAACTCCAGTGCGTGTGTGTAACTTACAGCGTTAACCTCGCTCTCGTCGTACCACACGTGGATATAGGGATGCATGAGAGCGTCGTCGACCGATATTCTCTTCTCGGGGTCAATGACCAGCATTTTCGAGAGGAGATCTCGGGCTTGGCTCGCTACACAACAACGAAATTCGCACAAAAACAAAGTTAATGAACACGAGCCAATGAAAGTCAATTTATATGAGTCAAAAAGTTCAAATATTCTATGGGCAAAATATAGGATGCGTTCGCATAAACACTAGTTCACCGTACAGGTACAGTAGTTGCCAAATTACAAGCATTATCATATATTTTTTTTATAGCACACTTTTTTATTTTTAAATATTTTTTATATAGATATATATTTTATACATTACGTTTGGAAGTCAAAATTCGGTTCGTTGCTGTAAAGTTGCAATGCAAATAGAACGATTCGTAAATAAGAAATAAGGTCGTTTTTTTTTCCCCAAACACAAAACGTTAAAATGAAATAAAATAATAAAAAAACAAAACAAATGCTTTCATAATTTGGACACTGCTGTTGTTGATATAGTTGATGATAATTTGTGTCAGTGCCAAAATTATTTCCACCCATAATAAAATAAAAAAACTAAATTGCATTTAGTGCCCCCCATACACTCTGCCTCATAGTAGGGGCAATGCATCGTTCACTAAAACTAGTCTAGTGCCGGTTCGAATAATAATAAATAATTGAAAATAAAACTTGATTTCAAGAACTTAAGATCATAGCCACGCGGCAACAGGAGAATGACAACCTACCTTTAAGTTTACTGTGCTCGGGGTTCTCCTGAGGAAACAGTCCGTCCGGAAACAGTTTCTCGAAGGAGTATCCCGGATACCTCGGTCTGTTCTCCACGTAGTTTCTGACGGTCGGCTGCAGTCGCTTCATGAACTCTATCGACGGCGTTCCAAGCTGCTCGATAATTTTGTTCCACTGGTCAATATCTGTGTCAAAGCCACGGTTAGGGAAAATTCGGAGAGGGGAACCATCCAAAAACTTGGTGCTATGCAACACTATTTTTTTCAAGAAATTCCGTGCAACTACTAGGTGCATCAGCACTATGCGTGGAGAACATTTGAACCAGACACAGGAATGAAATAAACCAGAGCCAACACCGGGAAACGAACACGGGATTGTCGCACGGTATTTCAGTTTCTTTAACCAACTGAGCTGTGACTAGTAGTACAGTTACTTAAAAAAATTTAAGTAACTAAACCGCTAAAAAGTTACTCAAAAATGAAAGTAATGGAAGGAACGCCCCATTTTCGGATATTATTCCCCGGCACTGCTAATACATGAATGTGAGTTGTTTGAGAACTATTTCAAAAAGGATACGATCTGATCCAGGAAACAGAACGCCACCGCGAATCATCTCGCCCATGATGCATCCCACGGACCAAATATCCACTAAAAAACAAGAACAATATACATTCCAACATTAGAAACAAATTAAATGTTGAAATAAAACAACGCAATTAATTAGTGGACAGGACACCGACTGTAACACTACTGCGTGTGACCCCGTTCTTACCGTTCTCTTTGTAGCCCATGCCGAGAATCACTTCGGGTGCCCGGTAATATCTCGTGACGACGTAGGGGGTCATCATGAAGGTCGTGCCCGCTGTCCGGGCGAGTCCGAAGTCGAGAATCTTCAGCGTGCAGTCAGACTTGACCACGATGTTGCTAGGCTTTAAATCCTGAAATTAAGAAGCGTAAGCATAAGCAAAATACAGTTGGGACCATTCAGTTATTCCCTACCACTATGCAACTCAATTCAATTAAGATTACAGTTTAAATCAACTCTTTTAGTTTTAGTTCTTTAAATTTGTACTGTCGCAGGTGAAGTCATTCCCCTCTTAAAATGGTAACCGTGGAAAAACTACTTTAGTAAAATCGATAAGGATCGCGATCAGGAATTTAAAAAAAATGTACGACAGTGGAAGCAACGAACGAAGACGAAAATAGTGCTGTAAAAAGCGTGATAAAAAAAACCTTACCCTGTGGATTATCCCAGCTGAGTGTAGATGCTTGATACCGCAGAGCATTTGATATAATAGGTAAGACATTCGTTCATGGTCTAAATCCATTTGTATCACTTGGCACAAATTGGCGTCCATTAGCTCCATTACGAGATACCTGAACCGGGCGGGGGGAAGGGGGGAGAGACAGAGAACGGGGCCGATTATTGGTAATCGATAACAGAAATGTCTCAAGACCCAAACCTCAGAGAGCAATAAAAATTGCATCATTACACATACACATCTTGAAACTCTTCTAAAGACTTCTGGGGCGTGAAAGCATTTAATAGCCCGATTATCTGTGGGGAATAGAAAACCAGTACGCATATTAATATTTTTTGGTTTATAGAAAATTATTGCACAACGACTACAACATAAGCTGAAGAAGATCTTACAATCCAGTTATAAGTCATCAAGCGCTTCGGCTAAAATAATAATTACTGTTTTAAACTGACTATGCAGCACCCAATAAATTTTAGATGAAGTAAGCGTCACTTACATTTTTGTGATTAACGAGCTTCATCAGTTTAAATTCCCTATACGCCCGCTTGGCATGCGTGACGTTCTGAAAAGGTCTACTCAGCTTCTTGATGGCCACATTTTGTCCGGTGGCGGTATCGAAAGCGGCGCTGTAACGATACACAAACAAATGGAAAATTAATGATACGAATTAACTGAGAAACAACCGGATAGTTTTTGATATGAATGATAGGGATTCGTAATTTGACAGACAACATGAACAGAAAATAAAATCAATTGACTTTTAATCAACCAGAACTACAATATGGCGATGAGCATGTGCATGTACAATGACAATCTTTCGACAAAAATAAAAAAATATATCTAAGGGGAAAAAGCAAATCAATTGAATAAGGGAATTGAAAATCACCAAGTTTAATTCATTATTCACCAATAAAATCATATTACCATCCAGTGGATAACTAAACTAGCTTTAGTGAAGAATATTTTGAATTCATAGTTTCCTTAATTAATTTTCTTTACATAAAATGCCATATAGAGAAAATGTTTTTTTAGGAGTTCTTTACAGAACAATTGAAGAAGTATATATCCTTGATGGTCACGGATGTATACTACTTCTTAAAATGCAAGTTTCTTTGAAAATCGAATGGAACAACCAGATTTAAATTTTCAGACGAAACAAAACAAACATTAAAAGAAAATAATTTTTAATCGACCATGAATGCTAGAAGGTTTCGACTTTTTCTTGAATTTATTATAATTGTGTACTTCCTGATTTAATTTTTCAGACGATGCATCTACCCTTGTCTTTCGGTTCCATTCATTTCTATTCCCCACTACAATCCCCTAAATCCAAGGCTTTGTAGGAGAGGCAGCGACGCGAGAAAAGGGAAGACATATAGAATGGGGCACTTATAATGGCTAAAGCGCATCGAAATATGAGCCTGGGTTGGCAGAGGCAAGAAAAGACAAACGACACTGAGCCCACCAAAAGACGCGAGGTGGAGGACATCAGTATCGCGTTAAAGTTGCGCATCACCCAACAATATTCCGTTTTAAGTAACGTAACCACTATACATTGTAGCTGAATGCCGGCTCCACGTAATATGACGTCAGTTTAGTCACCTCCACGTGCGCGTGGTAATTCAATCTCAGTTTATGCACACAGAAAAGTTGGGGAGCGATCGCTGTAATGATCAGGCTACTTGACGATATGAAGGGTGCTGTGTCTTCCGTAGACACAAAAAATAAGAGCCCTGGAGTGGATGTAAAAATTGCGCCCCGTCGCTGATCGATATCGGTAACTGGCGTAGAGTACATTAGTTTTCAGGATTTCGAGAGAGTGGATAAGAGCGATTCATATTTCGTTGACTTCAGTTTCGAAACTAGAAAGTCAATATACAATAAATGTAATTTGCCATTTTTGCATTTAAACTACTTAAACTGGTGGTATATTTTGAATTTACAAAGACACACAATAAAACGCTGTCAATAAGCAACCTGACCATATACTTGTTGCAATAATTGGAGCCACAAAAGGCAAACTAAATCAACAGAAATATTTAGTATAAGAATTTAGAAATTTTCTTGTGCAAAATGACAAACCGAACGACTGTTTTTTTTAAATGAAAAGACGCTCCGGGTACCAATTTGAAATTACCATCAATGATTTCAAAACAAGCAATGAGGTAATGGAAAGAGTTGATAACTTACTTTAAACAATGGACTAATTTAATTCACATCAATTTAGCATGTCCTCATTGTTTGAAATTTCGCCAGTTTAGCTCACAAAGTCACGTACAACTTTTTTTGTGTGGTCCACACTGATGGATAAACGGTAAACTAACAGAGCAAAGATGTTTCGTCGAAACACCAAGATAGAAATATTTCCCTGTGACGTAGCCCCGGTATCCCTTGCTTCGCAAGACGACTCCGATAAGGTAGGATAAAGTAAGGGATTTAGAAGCAGTTCGGCAATGGCCATTTGTTAGGGCTTAACTACGACTCGCGGAATATGATATTGCGCAACCAGCGATTATTTCTCGACACCCTTTCCAACGCCTCTTATGGATATATCTATCTATCCGACCCAGAGGCCAACTTCCGATAAACGCGTCTCAGTGTCATCCCCACCGTGCAAGAATAGGACTCACCGTGCCCCAAACCTATTCGACATGAACAATTTTGGGGCCCAACCAGCATGAATCTTGGAAAAAAAAATAGTAAAGCCAAGGAGAGGTAATATTTATCAAGCACAGTGGATCAATGCCGCATCATCGATCGAATTCTGCCGCGCGAGTTCCAAGCTTAAAAACATAGTCGTACCAAGACAACGGTCTTATTTTTGTTTCGTTGTCTGTAGTTATCAAACTGTTTTTATTTCGTAGTCTTTTTTTTAATATTTCATCCTCATAATTAATTGAAAAAAAAAACAAAAACGGATAAAACGTAAATAAAATAAGTGATATGAAGTCCGACAATTTTAATACGTCAGGTACAGAGGAAACAAATACACGGGCTGTACACAAATACACTGTGACGCCGTCTTCGTTGGTAAATAAAAAAAAATGGGAAATGCAAAACAGTTACTGATAATTAATGAAATAATATAATGTTTAATGTAATAAATAAATTAAAAAATATAGTCGGTAATAAATTGGTTTTAAAGTGTGGTAGGACGGCGGGATCAATCTAGCTTCTTCTTAAGTTGCAATGTCGTCGCTGTAATCACATTTGCTTTTAATGAGTCTTAAGAGTGCAGCCAGTATAAATGAGCTTGTAATCTGTTTATCTCGTGGCAAAAGTTGTCGCTACTACTGCTAACCTTACGAGCGCTGGATCGCGAAATTGAAATTGACTCAAGACAGCGTTCTGGAGGAACTCGAGAGGGGGGAATTCTTAAAGAGAATCGCGCATCTCAGCGAGTAAGAAATCTAATGAACATCTCCGATATTTAGAAGGATGACATTCAATGAACGATTATATCGATCAACGTCCAGTTTATCCCTACCGTGCAATAATTACTCACAATTACTCCCAAAATATAATTGGTAAGATTGCGTGATTCATTACCAAACTTTAGTTACCAAACCAAAGTTACTCAAAAATGAAAGTACCAGAAGTAACATCCTGTTTTCGGACGTTACAATGATACAACTGCTCAATCTGCTTAAGAAAAAGCCATTCAGTTAAATACCTATTTAAACAAGAGTTTAAATTCCTTTTACAGTTTCCCGTTCACCAATAACTCTCATTCCACTCCTCAGAATACGACATCAGTTGAAGTAAGGATAGGGTTACTACTGCGGTTGGCGTTGTAACAGTCGGGTGGCGCATTTGTTCGCAATGCCGCCAACGAAACAGCTGGAAGAACCATCAATTTTTGGAACCGTCCCAGTTTGTCGACAGTGTCTTCGGCGAAACGAAGATCGTCGGTGCGTTGTGTGATCGCTCCCCGCTGAGATAGACAGGGGCAGCCAGCTGTTTTACGCGCGATGATGATCTTGTCAGGAACGCATCGACTTTTGTGTTCGCGCCGAAGGTTGCAAATATAGAGTTCCGAACATTTCCAGAACTTAAAACTTTTTCGGGAAAGGCTTTAATACAATTTACGAGATCTTTCTAAAAAAGAACTTTTGATTGTCGGTACCGGTAAATTTAAAAAACGAGTAGCAATGGAAATGATGCCACTATTTTGCCGAACATTTAGCACTAATTCGAAATGTTTGCGAATGCCACGTCGTTGTCACAGTTCTCTGGCAACATGATGAAATAAATGTCGTATCCAATTAGGCCTATGGGCCACCGTAAACGAATTACTGCGCTAAAGTGCAATTGATTCGATTGCAATAAAAGTTTTCTAGACACACAAGGCTTTATTCACAAGCATGTGCATAACTTAGGCCAGTACGAAGGAAAAAAAAAACCCACTGAAATTAATTTTGTTATTCTCTTTGTTTTTCATTGAAATGGATATTTTGGATTTTTTATCACGTGTTCCACTATTTCACGTAATTACTCTAATCAGAGTTTCACAACAAAATGAATGAGTCTACAAATTGACAAATGTTGTTGATTAATTCAACTGTAAATATTTTAATCTCAATCTAGATAAGTTGAGAATATTTGTGACTTGTTAACAAAAAACGGGGAAATTTTTTTTTAAATCACCGTAGTGCCTAGCGCACTACAGGATTACTGCACCCTCGTGT
>JAUJYS010002486.1:0-14702 GCA_033995665.1 Melogona broelemanni
ATAGCCAGGCTGCAGGATCCACCCCTAAGCTCTGGACTCCCTAATGGAAGCTCAGGGGTGACGCCAGTACCCCAGGCACATCACTGAAGGCGAACCCATTTTCTTGTATGAAAAGGGGGGGGGGCGATGGTTGGGTTTCAATTGGATCGTCTGGTCGGTCATTCCAGGTGCCTTTTCCTTTTCTTTTTGCACGCATACGGAATCTTAAATTAGTGACAGAAATTCCGCAGTATATGCAGTACGAGGCTGTGAAACGTACAGGGGCAAAAAAACAACAAAAAAACTAAATACGAATTGGCGTCATACTAAGCATAATCTCGACTATTACATGACATGTTTATGTAGGCGTGACCTTCTTAAAGCAATGACATGGACTATTGGCAACATTGTGTCGAGCGAGGACGTCACAAAAAAAATAGTCATTTTGCGAGGAAGGTCGACGCTGACAACGGGATTCATTCCGGACGTCTGTCATGTCAGGCCAAGGCAGGATGGCCCATCATTCTTGGGCACTCTGGACGTTCACTGCAAATGTTAACTTCTTAAGTTGAGGATGTTTCCAAGAATTGGGGGAGGTATTTTTTTCAAGACTGGAAGCATGTTAAAATTTCAACGTTGTGGTTCAATCTAATCATTTGCTTTGCAGAATTCGAATTTTTGTGATGCTTGAGAAAAACTCTGCACGGTTTTTTTAAAGTCTTTAATATACAGTATATATTTTTTTATTATTACTTTTTTTAAAATCATTGTAGTGCCTAATGCACTACAGGATTACTGCTTTCTTTCGTTTGTTCGTTTCGTTTCGTTTTGCGTTTTCATGTCGTTAGTATTCTAACTGATATTAATCGTACATATAACATTTGATTCAATCCAATTGTGATTGATTGCCAAAACACTTTATTTTTGTAACAAACGAATAATATAAATATTTGTTGCATTTTAATTTATAACGATCACTTTATACAAAAAATTAATCCTGTAATAATAACTGATTCCTCTCATTTTGATTACTTAAAAACTTAATAATCATTTAGAAGTTTTATCCAATGTTATATTTAATTCAATTTTTATTATAATAGTATTGGAATTTATCCAGCAATCGATCGATCGAAATAGATGGATATATTGGATAGGTGTCGGCGAGTATACGAGTATTTACAATAGAAACATTGGTGCTCATTCTCATTTTGAATATAGAATAAGTGGTCCCCGAAATCTATGCATTTTGGTGGGATGAGGCGAATTATCCTATAGAATGATTAATAGTTCAACCTTCTTTTTAGCAGAAGTTATGGCCTTGTTGTTTCTCATTTTTTTTTGTTTGCTACGGCGAAAGTGAAAGTTATTGCTACAAAAGTCCATTAGCAAAAGTTACGTAAAATGTATTCGTTTACTTGTTTTCGAATACTTTTGGTTTGCCTTCGGCTGTTACACCGTACACGATATGTTCCCTATAAATTATACAGTCAGTTTAAAGAAAAATGGAATGAATAGTGTCTGGCTAATTTACATATTCAAATTGATGGTATAATATTCTCTAAAGCTTAATGATGTTCACTTGAAAATTTCAAAAACATTTTACAGATGCTCTGTCGTCTGAACATCGTATAGACGATTGAACAATGACGGAGAGAACCATTACGCTGATGAAAGACGATAGAAGAAGATATTTATCTTAAACTGTCTAAACTTTTAGATTTGGTTAATTGTGCGTGCAGTGCCTCAGATGTGTAGACCGATTTTATTTATGCGAATGCTGCAGTAACAAAATTCCATCGCGATTATTGGATGGCTGAGCGCGCCATCATAATACATTTCACCCGGTGAAAAAAATGCAAACTTGTTCTTGTAATTTAATTAAGTGACCGAGAATTTTTGAAGAGTTAACATGAGACCAAAAACGTGACCATAAACGTGACGTGAAACGTGATCAGATGGAACAAACTTATAAAAAACTCATTTAAAAATAATAATTAATAATCTTGTTTAACTAAACGCACGGTTCACTTTGCATAGTAGATAACATAAATTTACATAGTTAACATTAAATTATAATATTCTGTTACATCTCCTAAAATGTTTCATAGTATTAAGTAAATAAAAAAATTTGGTTTTCGGAGAAGAACCGTTTATCTTTTGGTTAATTTATAATCTTGGGCTTGACGATAAGTTTTATTTTTGATATAGTGACACAAAAGCTGACAAAAAATAAATAAAACTTAATTCCCAGTGGATTCGATCCGAGGAATCTGAATCCAGTAGCTTATGCCATAACCATTCTACCACGTGAAACTTCTAGTTGTTTTAAAGATTGTTTTGATTGAGGTACTCTCTTTTAACGAATTTTTAAATTTTGACAGATTCTCGTTAGAATCTTCGTTAGACAATCCCGGATAGAACAGGAATTTTTAAAAATTAATTTGTGAACACATAATTGAATTACAAAAGTTTGTACGTTAAAATTAAGCAGGCAAGTGAATTTGCTCACCTATGTCTTATTGCTCTAATTCATGTCATACTCAACCTGGCGGTCCTTGTGTCAGACTTGGGCGCTAGTTCAAAATATTTGATGATCTAGCAAGTCCTTTAACTAAACGTACCTGTATGCTATTTGGAGTCATCGACTACAGTGATATGGGTTATTCAAGTTAACTCGTCAGCCGCCGCGCCCATTAATTTCCATAATCTATTCAAGTATTAGAATCTCCTTGTTTAGATTTAGTGCCTCGATATAAATTTGCCTATACATTGCATTCATGTGCTCGAATGTTTATGGACAAAGTGCAGCAATCGTGGTATTATCGGGTCATTAACTATATTTATTTGCTCAGTTCGTATAAACATGAGTTAAAATTGGTTTTCATTTGTGAGCAATGTGCCGCGGAAAGGGCGCCCATTAATGGCGGGATTAATCACCTGGTTAACACAAAACCTCCGAGGCTATTGTTGGCTCGAAACACTCGGCTACCAATTTATATATACAGTAAATTTATTATTAAATTTGAGTGCTTTACGAACAGTTGTAAAATGCAGGGCCGCCGTGTGTATGGCTATACTGGTACCGGTTTTGGGTACATGCATGCATGCGGTTTGGCTTATTGGAAGTTATGTGCGCTTTCCGAATTTATAACTTCGCGCGTGATGTATGCTATAGACTGGCGTTTGTCTGGTATTGAGATACCCCCGTGTGTTCAGGTCGACAAACGAGACTATCTAGTTAGTGGGCGCGTTTTCAAAATTCCCTAATTGAATTTGTCTCGTATATAAACTTGGTTATATACGGCGTGTCTGAAATTACGGGGTAAAATAGATTAAAACGTAATTGTGTAAATGCACTCTATGGGACGGTCTAGCCAAACTGGTATTATTTAAGCGGCTGCGAATATGCAATAATGGTATAGGCGAAGTATACCTGTTTATATATGCATTTATGGTTAGGCGGTTCAAGTGCAAACCAAATCAGATTGATGAAGAGTGATAAACTGCCAATAAATAATGATATCATTTTGGGGTATCAACGTAAATCGATGCAAGCGGCTCAGGGGAGGGAAAAAAAACACATTTCCCCTTTATCGATTAATCGATTACCGAATAGGCTCGTATGCACTTTAAAATTTGTTGGCTGTTCACTAGAGCTATTATTGTTTTCCATTTTTGCATATGCATAACATACGAGTAGTTAGTTATTTGAGGGGAAAATTCATGCGTGTATTCCCTCTAGGGGCGCATGGTAGTAATTGGTATCGACAATGGTGACGTTAATAGATAAGTTGGTTTGTTGCACGTGTAGTTCGATGATCCAATAACTGTCGAGGGCGCAATCGATGTGTATCGACTATCTGCCACTAACTAATGGTTATGACATCTGCCCAATGAAAAAGCGATGGCCACTTACTGTATTACAGTTAGGGTGTGTTCCCGCAAGCAGCCCGGAGAATCCAATGACGGGGGTCAAATAACCAGTAAAGAACGATGATGATCTACTTTCTGGCCTGATTTAGATGTAACTGTCGAAAGCTCGGACTTTTGACCAAGTGTGTTTTAACTGTAACGAATGAAATTGTCGAACTATAGAACATTTAAATAGATGAAAATTTATCTCGACGTGCTTCTTGCACCTATACAAATTAGAAATTTCTTGCATTTGTTCAAGTGAACTTTTTTCCATACCCTATCTTATTCCTCGCCATTACTGCACGCACACGAATATATAATTGGGGATTAGCTTTCGGTATAATTAATTAGTTTACTGACAAATCTAGCGCCAGAATAATTATGCCCGATCACACGGGCCCGCCGCCAACGCCGCGCGCGCTGCATGCTGTTCGTCAAATGTGACAAAAACAAACTCGCCATTCCCTCCCCCCATCCTCCCCGCCCCTCCTTCCATCGATCAGTTTTGGGTTCGTTCCTTTTCAAATGGAACAGGTTTAACTTCCCGTTCCACCGATGAAAAAGGAGCCAGTTCCCGTTCCAGTTCCTACAGAAATTAAAAGGAACCTGGAACCTGGGCGTTCCAAGTTCCTTTTCAAAATAAACCTGGAACTTTTCCGTTCCTTCGTTTAAAGCTATTGTTTTGATTCTTTGATATCGTAACTTTGTGTAATGATAAATAAAGATTCAGACGCAATTTCTTTTTTTTTTTTTGTATTTCTTTCTCTTCATACAGGTAAATTTGCAGAAACAGGCCATATTCCGATTTGCGGACACAGGCGGTTTCGCTGTCGGTACACTTTGGAAAATTGTACTCTTAGATAAATTAAGGTTATGGCAAAAGGAACCCCCGTTCCAGTTCCTCAAAAAAAAAAAAAAGGAACCAGTTCCCGTGCGAATTCTTCATCAATTAAAAGGAACCTAGACGTTCATATGTTCCTCAAAAATGGAGAAAGTTCCTTGGAACGGAACTTTTCCGTTCTTTCCCAACACTGCCATCGATCGATGATACATTTAGCATGAGACGTTGAAGTCACTTTTCGCCCAACTTAAATTGGCCGGATCATTTTTTTGCCCGCTAAAAGTGAAACCTCCAGTCGCGTTTAAAACAAAAATAGTCGCTAACGAAAAAGCGCGGAATGGAAGCTTTGCGTGGTGGTTGGTCGGTGGTCGCCCCCTCGATGCGCCCTCGCATAAGATTTGAAGATCTCCATTCGCGTTTGTGCATGGCCATGTTCCTCGCTTGATTTTTCTTCTCGCGTCACACACTATTTCTATCTCCACTCGCTAAGTAGCTTTTGGCTCATTTAATCCGAGACTTAAAACGACGAGCGAATTATATAATCTATAAAAACACCACGCTAGTGGGTGTGTGTGTGTGTGTGTGTGTGGCGTGCGTGGTTCCGCATCTAGTCGGTTCCATTTGTCGCCTTTTATTGCGCGCGTAAAGTGGCCGAGTTGCGGAAACTACCCCGGTCAGTTTCTCCTACTAACCAGTTTAACCGAACCAAAGAGCCGAGAGAGCGTCACGCGTGATAGGCGACGGTGTTGAGGAAGGAACGGAACTTTTTTTTCTTCTTTCCGTTCCTCTCTTTCATTGGCCAGCGGAAGCCATGGAAGAGATGTTCATATTATTATACCTGGCCCTCCCACCTCGGTTTTATTTTTCTTCGAAACTTGCCAATTGGAATTCCTGCTGGTCGCTGAAAAATGTTTTTAACCAAAATCAGGTGAGGGGGGGGGGAGGGCAGTATATGCTGCCTTCTCCATGGAAAGTATGGCGTCGTTTTCGCCGCGTTTTTCGTCGTAGTGCCTTTACGTGGTTATACCACCGTAATCGGAAACTTGCACAACGGGTAGTTTCATCCTCTCTCCCCCCCCCTCTTCCTTACCAGGATTTCATTTTCACCTTGATTTATTTGACAAACCAACCGGTTGCATTCGTAGGATACGTCGTATCGATTTTGAGTAATGTTTTATCATGATTTTTGCAACCGGTTGTATTGCCAGCATTTCAATTGTCGAAACCGTAATTGAAATGATTAGATTCGTTCGCCGTTGTGCTTGAATGTAGTTTCCCCTCCTCCCAATATGCTCTGTATTCTAGAAATCGAAACTTGCGCGTGGGCGATTCCGCGTTTTATTTTTATTTTTTTTTATTTCGTGTATACGTCTTCTGATGGATTTTCTTCTCGTTCGCGTTTGAAGTTCATCTTCGCGGACCTTTTGCCGTGTGTGTGCGTGTGTATCTCTTTGGCATATGCGTGGGACGATCGTACAAGATGCGAGCAATCACCGGAGGGTAGATGCGGTGGTGACATTCACATAGAAATCAATTTCGCGAGGTTAAATAGTGGGCAATTAAAGAAACGCCTCTCCTCCACCTTGTCAATAAATACGCAGTACATGTATATGCAGGGTTAATATTCACCAAGTCGGTTAAAATTGTAAACAAAATTTTTTTTTTGTGGATTTATTTTTACACTTTAGTTTACCTGAATGTTAAGTTCACGCTGCTCGTGCTCTTTCCTTTTTTCTATTTGTTGCTGACACGTATTTAAAAAGTTTTGTCCATGTGTGTTTATGTCCATGTGTTACAATAAGGAAAGGTTATTTCAATTACGCTCTCATGTTTTGACCATTGCAAATGTTTGTCGATTGCAATTTGTTCTAAAAATATAAGCCAGTATTTTTTTTTTAATTGGCCTAGGAAAGTGATGAAAATTTTCGACTTTGGTCTGAGAAAGTGAAGGAAATTCTCGAGAAAGTTAAGGCAATTTTAGGGAAAGTTAAGAAAATTTTGGGGAAAGTAAGGGAAAATTTAGGGAAAGTCAGGGAAATATAATTTTAGATTTCAATATGGAACCCTGGTGATCACACTGCCTGGTAGTGGTTCGGTTAATACTAATGGCGTTTGTGTTCCGTTGTGCTTGCCGTTCTTCTCATAACAAGACAAGTGTGTATGCCTAGGTTAAAGCAGATATAATGTTATAAGCATTGGAGCTTGGGACTCCCATGGGTACTTGTTGGTATTCTTTTTCTCCGCTGCACGGCGCGCCACCCTCCTGTGGAGGCTACTATTATGTACACGTACGATGTCTCTCGGCTGCCGTTTTTTTCCACGTTCGTTCTTTCTTTCTCCCCCCTTTAGTTTTTTTTTTGCTCGCCTGATTCTGTCCTAATGAACAAGAAAAACCTCAATCTCTTATTTTTTATCCCGGCGCTGTCGGCCAGTAATCGCGACGCGCATTGAAATTGGCACCAGCTGGCTGCAGTTATCACTTGTGCCATCCTCCCGCGTCGCTTGCGTAATCCTATAGGCCTACCCGACGACGGACACGCTACGTGTGTCTGTGTGCGTTCATGCGACAGTGCGTCCCTAGTGGCCGCCGCGCGAACTACGCCGTGGGTCTCTGGTTTGATCTGATGTTGCTTGCTCGACGAGCGGAAAATCGGTTTCGGCGGTGTTTGCACAGTCACTCGGGACGAGTTAATTAGTGCTCTTGATCATCGCTTAAATTTAGAAAACAAATTTCATTTACTTTTGCCATCTTATCTGGGCGCACAGAGTAAACACCGGCGATTGTCAAGTGCGTGCCGATGGCGTTGACCATCTGATGATGCATGTTATTACATCCTCCGTAAATCTCCATTCAATTTAATATCCAATTAGGAATATAAGAAATTGGAATGTTGAAAATCAATTACAATACATTGTGATGGTGATGAGGTGATTGTTATGAAATGTTAAAACAAATATATATCGAATGTAATGAAAAGAATTAAGGAAATATAGCCAGCAGCGACAATTTTTTTAAGAGTCGTATATTTATATAACTTTAACCGTTTGAATTAAATGAATAGCGCACTCAGCGCGAAATTTAAAAGAAAAATAAATTGGAGGTAATCAATAATATTTAGAATAGAACGCGAGCAGCTTGATTAAAAAAAAAAGTCGTAAGTAGTATGTACCGGTAACCGATATGAATTAAATAACTAAATGTCAAGTTTACAGTCTAGATCATTCATCATTTTAGCGTGACCCCTTCTACTCCTAATAAGAGCCGGACTACCATCCCCAGGCCGAGCGATTGCCACCCCCAATATTGACAACCCTACCTGCTTCGTTTTGATGGATGATATTGGTGATCGCAGCACCGTGCCGTGTTCCAAGTTTAGCCCGCAACCAGTTGAAACCGCTATTGGGCACATACACGCATTGGCCCGCGCCAATTATGGCTAATTCATGAAATAGCCTGGGTCTGTATTATTCTAGATTATGATTATTGTAGTAGGCGAGTCACCACCATTTCTGATGGTGCGGGCGCGCGCTCGTACACACACTCACACACAGGCCGGTCAACCTTGATTTTAATTAGCGCGTTTTGCAACCGCTACAAAGCGGTGTTCCACTTTAGGGTATTCGAAATTGAAAAATGTTATTATTATGGCATATGCGTTGTGCGAGAGAGCTAATAAAACGCCGGGGACCTGCGCGACCTCGCCCGTTCCGAGGCAGTTTGTGCTACTTTATTATTGTCATCCGCTCACAAGATATTTAAAAACCAATTTAAAAAAAAAAATAGTTTTGTTTATTCACTTTGCTGGTTGTCTAATCTAAAGTGGCTTTTGACGTGAAGTGGCGTTAGCGAAATTATGACGTGTTATTTGTCAAACAAATGCTATTACTAAAAAACGTTCACTTAGGAGCTGTTGTAGCACAAATATTAACGTAAAATTCCGTGACCATAGAGGAAGAAAAACAGCAACTTTTTGACGGTACGCGATTATTTGATTAAACATCGCGTACCGTCAAAAAGTTGCTGTTTTTCTTCCTCTATGGTCACGGAATTCTACGTTAATATATTGTGCTACAACAGCTCCTAAGTGAACGTTTTTTAGATTACGTTAGCATTCAACACTCACGGGATAAAAAATACAATTTACCAAAAAAATGATTGAGATAAAAGTAATTTTAGATGTTCCATCCGTTCAGAAAATATTTTTTTTAATCAAAGGATCGGAAACGTTACAGCATACTTTTTGAAAAGAACTAGAAACGGTTAGGTTCCTTTACATTTATGCAGGAATTGGAATGAGAACTGCTTCCTCTTTTTCATAGAGGAACGAGAACGGGTTATGAGAATCTGTGTCGTACAGTCTCGACACGCCATATCCGCGAACTAATTAGTCAAGTTGCAACCGAATAGCCTCATAATTAACGAGTGCGACGAAAATTTTGCAATTATGCTCGTTTCACTTTTCGCGTGTGTGACTGGCAAAAATGGCGCGTGCGAGGATTGAGCCGTTCAATTTAATCAGATTCGATATTCTTGTACATATATGTATGTGTGCACCAAACTCTTTTGAGCTACAATTTGCTAATGCCGGTGGGCGTATCCACGAGCGTGTTCAACAACGATTTTGTTGGAACGGCAACGGTCGTTATTCCAAAGTGTAACCTCCTAAGACACACGCATCAGAATTTTGTTGAACGGTCTAAAGGCAAACGTGTACGCTGTACCTCGAAAGAGCAAATTATAGAGAGGCACATTTTCACCAGTGACTCGAGATCGAATAGCGAAAATCCGAGCCGGGAATCGAACCCGATATTACCACACACATGGCAGATGCTCTGCTACAAAACTACGACGGAGAGGAGAGCTCGTCTCAAAAATACTCTTATATGGACTCGGGGTCTCAGGAGGGTATAATTACATGCCCACCTAAACACGCTTTATTTCCGTCATAAATTCCCAAGCCGCACTTCAAATGTCAGCACCTTCCGGTTGAATCGCATATTTTAAATCAATCATGGCATGCGCAACGCTTTCGATTTAGGGGGTCCACGGTCAGCGTTGGCTTTCCAGTGGAGAAAAATACCATTGAGTTGTACCCCATTCAAAAATGTGTTACCTCACAGCCGCTTCCGGCCTTACCGCACACATTGGAACGCCAGTATAATGTCCCCGAAGGGTCAATGTTAACTGTTGCCCCGTGTTAACAGGCAATCACGCAATACACAAGAGCAAAGCGGAAAAGCTATACCACCATCGATGGCAGGAAATGTACACAGATGTACCCCAGCTAACAGGCAATCACACAACACAGTCGTGTGGGGGAATACAAGGTCGAATGAAGCCGTTAAAAGAGGTGGCATGTGGCACAGTGGTTGGTGTGATCATCTATCATACCAGACACGGGTTCAAATTCCGACAGAGCCCTCCGGAATTTTTCGGATGGCAAAAGTTCGTACGCCCGCCTTCCTTCGGCATGGAAGTGAAGCGGTGAGAACCGTGTTGCCAGTACGTTATCAGGAGCACGTTAAAGATTCCTACCTAGGTCATAAGCCTAGGCTAAACCAATTTACCAGAAAAAAGCTTTTAAAATCCCTTTCAATTGACAAACCCTAGGTTACGATTGTTATCGAATCGACCAAGTTGAATAGCGCTTGTCCATGAGGTCACAAAGAGTCAGAGACGACTCGACGAAACAAAACACCAAATGGCGCTGGACCTACAGTGATTCAACAATTCAAACAGTTTGCCTATTTCAACGATAATCGCCTGTTGATACATTTCAATGGGCAGATTCGTTTTAGAACTATTAGCATACATCGGCATAGGAACCTCAGATCATCCGCGGCATATTTATCAGAATATACGTCTTGTCCCCGAAGAAATTGCCCGCTGGTAGTTAACGGACACGAGATGTCGAAACCAGGCAGGAAAGAGAATAAAAAATAGCGCAGAAAAACCAACAGCAACTAGCTCTCGTTGCAAAGCGTTGCAAGTTGGTCACAACCATCTACACGGCCAGAAATAAGACAAGAATGCCGTAATGGAACGAAGAGGCTGCGCAGAGAAAGCGTACGACCCATTTCCGTTTCCGAAACGAATACGGGCGTCAGTGAAAATATAAAATGGTGGCCGCGTCGTAAAAAACAATAACGTTCGCATTACCCCCGGCGTCGGACCCCATCCCCCTCCCCGCTATGGACAACTTGTTGAATGGCATGCGTTTTCGTGTTGTCAAAAACAAAAGCCTTGTTTCGTTCTTGCCAAATGTCGCTGGACCTATCCCAATACTACGACGTGGCCACGTTCCAACTGCATTTCAGAATTTACCCTAGTACATTTTTCATTAATAATTCCCACACCGAAAAGCATTCATTACATTTGTGTGTAAAATTTTATTTTTTATTTCTTTATAATTTTACAGCACCATATTAATCATATATGGCCATTGTTAGCAAAACTAAAGAAATAGTACGAATGCTTCATATTTGTAAAATACTGCTCTAAAATAAAAGTACGTTAATTTTTTTAAAGCTATGAAATATGAATATTATTTTTTTTAACAAATTTAATTAACTATAAATACAATTTTGTTTAACAAAATTCGATTTTATAAAATAAAATAAAATGGCGTAATTTTTTTGAACAATAAATTAAGCAATGAACGGCCGTATGCACCGACAAAATATATATTTCAGAGAATAATATTGGCACTATGAAGTGTCTACATCACCGAAATTATTCATTTCTTATGTTTTTAACGTTGCCGTTGCTAAAGAATAACTGCGGTCATGTGAACGCCACATGGCACCATATTTTTCCTATGATAGTCATCTGTTGTCAGTGCATACGGGTTTAAAATATGATCCTGTGATATAGACTTTTTCGAATGAGTGCCTCGTTAGGCGTTAAATATATTTAAATATATATATATGGAATCGTTCATAATTTATAAAAAATTTAATTGAAATTTTCCAAATATAATTTTATAAGTAGAGACGGTTTAATGACATTTATTTCGGCGTCACTGGTTCCAACAGCCTACATTTATAATCGACGCAGCGCGCAGTTAAAACCATTATTTACATCACACACACAACAGAATAATTGCCCACACACATAAACCACACTACACGAAGCAAGAAGTGCAATATGCCGAATCGATATTTTGGACTTTTCAATTAGCGGGCGGCGCCCCGTATCCCTTACTATAGCAACCGCAGTTATTTTTAGCCAGAATAATTCTATATTTAGCACCTTACCGGTTGGGCTGGCAGCCGACGTGTGTGCAAGACGCGGATAGTTCACGCGAAAACGTTCTCTCTAAACGAATTTCCGTCCGCCGAAATTAGTTTTATTTTGATAGAAAGGTCACGGGGGAATCGCATGAGCCACTGGTCGCCACCCGTTTCCTTCAAAACGAAATTTAAACCCACTTTTGCCATTCTGGAAAACGTTTCTGAAGAAAATTTACATGAAACTTAACAATGGAATTTAACCAATACATTCAATGGACAAATTAAACCAAAAAAAACAAGATTTTGTGGGCTAATTGTGGGTTAAATGTGGGCTACGCAAACTGTCTTACTGTTGTCGTACCAGTGGTGTTTCCCTGCGAATAAAACTAAAGAAAATATTTTCAAAAATCACAAAATGAGAAAAAACACCATCGACTGTTGTGACGACAGGCTCGCCGGGCGACTAACGGCAACATTTGCAAAATTAAGGCCAATGGGGCAAGCAAATTAGATAAATCATCTAATTTTTAATCAAATCCATCGAATAACGCTTGAGTCTGTAGAAATGTCCAACATTGGTTTGATTACTTAATACTCCGTCTTTTTAATCAAGGATCCACACAATTTTGTTTTTCTCTTTAAGTTAATCGAATTAAATATTGTTGAGCTCACTTTCTTTCATCTGTGCTTCTTTGATCACGCACCGAATTAAATATATTAATAAGTTTAAAGCGTACATTAAAAAAGGTACACATATTCGCCGATACAGGTATGGAATTACCTGTAATATATAAATTACTAACTAATTAAGGATGGAATAAAACGTAGTAAAAAAAAACACGTAATCAACTAATTTTGACTACTTTTTATCCCATCTTAAACTAATTAGTAAATTACATATTATTTTTTTAAGTTGAAGAAAACTCGATGGATATCTAAATGTGGAAAAAAAAAACGTGGCACCAGCAAACGGTTAAGATGAACTGATTTATGGTACAATACAGAAACCAAAAGATTGCATATTTTCAACTCGGCGAGTCTCGAACGACACGATACAAATATAATAATAGTTAACGAGCTATAAACAACATTTTGGTACCGTGACACCAGCGCAACCAGTGATTGATTGTGTCGCCAACCTATTATTGTACAAGCTTGTGGTGCCCTAAATAGATAAACGCGCCCACAAATTTGCAACACGTTTCGGCCGAAATTTCGACAAAATGGCAATAGCCAACGACCGATTCCAACATGAATGAACGGTTTCAGTTCAATGTAATTTCATTTGCGAGCACTTAGCGTGTTCACATAGATTCGACACCGTCAGACCGAAACGCCATTGCCGCCCCAACTTCATACATTATTATTGTTTATACTCCGGAGACCATACGGATGAGAAATCAATCAGTAGCACAAAATGGCTGGTTATTTTCTTTTAGGAAATTACTTTCGGTTGCCATTGCTGCTGGGCATTCAAGTGTCAAGAGCAGTAATGTTGGATTTATTAAGTGAATGGTAGTCAGTAAAACAGTAGTCAGTTTACGAAAACCACGCTAGAACTTCGCCTACAATTCCAAGACATTCGTGAGCGTTTAAAAAGCTTAACCTATTTATGTTATATTAAGGTTATATGTTCTGCTACATTATGTTAAATTATATTATGTTATGTTATATTTGGTTATATATTATGCTATTTATGTTAAGGTTAAATGTGGGCTACGCAAACTGTCTTACTGTTGTCGTACCAGTGGTATTTCCCTGCGGATAAAACTAAAGAAAATATTTTCAAAAATCACAACATGAGAAAAGTCACCATCGACTGTTGTGACGCTAGGCTCGTCGCGCGACTAACGGCAACATTAAGGTTCCGGCGTGTTCGACTACTATGCACGTGATCGCGGGTTCAATTCCCGACAGAGCCCTACTGAATATTTCTGTAGTGTTAGATTCGTAGATAATTATTGGCACTTTCTGATGAATGAAGACATGCCTGTCCTTCTGATACGGTTGCCTGCCACTGGAGCAGGTTTAGTCGCTCGTCTAACAATAAAAGTGCAGCGCCCATACATGGCAAACTGACTTGTACCAAAATACAGTCGCCGGTGAACCTGGTGCTAAAAGGGGTTAGATCAATCGATAAAGCGATCGACCTTTTTCTAACGGGCCACAGGAAGATACCAGCGCGTAGATAGAAACGCAGTTGACCGGTTTCGCGTAGAGTGAATAGCGTCTAGACTGGCGTATACTGCAGCTTTAAACTTTCCAAAAACAACCTCCCCCACCTCCCTACAAATTCGATCAATCGATGGCGATGATGTAAACAGCCGCCAACCTCTCCCGCTCGATATCCAAGTCTAGTCACACGCGTGTGGCGAATCCTCTCGAGACCTCGACACAAATTCAAATACTCGGAAACAGAATGTCGTAAAAAATACATGTCAAAAAATTTCAACACACAAGCTGACAATTTTTTTTTTATTACACACTGGATTCGATCGATCTCAGGACATCTGAATTCAATAACTGATACCACAAATAATCCACCAAACGTTTAGACATTTAACGACACTTTTTTTTAGGGCACATTGGATTCGATCCCAGGACATCTGAATCCAATAACTGATGTCATAACCATTCTACCTCTTCAAATCTTTTGAAACGAACCGATGGCTCAGTGGGTATGGGGACATGCTACGAAACCAACGGTCCCGGGTTCGATTCCCGGCGCAGGCTT
>JAUJYS010002487.1:0-14700 GCA_033995665.1 Melogona broelemanni
AAACGTAAATAAAATCAGCGATTTTAAAGTCCGATAGTAAGACACTTTTAATCCGTCAGGTACAGAGGAAACAAATATACGAGCTTTCGGCTGTGACGCCTTCATCGTCGGGGAATAAAATGATTCATGAAAATGAAATGGTAACGTACAGCAGTAATTTAAAATTAGTTTATTTTTTGTCAAATAACGGCCAACGCGCTAGGAGAGAAACAAGGTTTTCTCTGAAACTAAATACTTTCCTTTTATGAAACGAGGAACGTCCTTAATCGTTTCTTAACGTAGGAACGAGGAACGAGATTGAGTTCCTTTTCAAAAGAAAAGTGCCCAACATTCTCGGGATCAAAACCACGACGGGAATCGAACCCGGGACTGCCGCACCACACCAGGAAATTCCTCATTACATGACCATTGTCATTATTTGATAATAAAAAAATAAAACATCTAAGCAAAACCAGAATAAAACTTTGGTCTGGCATTGGAACCTTGATTTAGACGCGGGGATTCAATCAGACATCCCCCCCTATTATCCGTATACTAACACTGGCGCTACGGTCCGCGAATTCGGGGTTTATTTGTCCTGACCTTCTGTCACTAACAACGCGCCGACAGATCTCTGGGTCTGAGGGAGGGAAAGGGGGGAGTATTGAGGGGTGGAGGAAGGACGATTAATAAGCTCAATTTGTACCAGCTATGCACGTGGCAGATGGAACCCACACGACCATATCATCCAGTAAGCGGTTGTCATGGTAACCGAGAGCGATCGAACAACATGCATAGCGCATCGGACCAACATCCATGCGTGATATTGGTGTTATGGGTCCGCATGTTCATAACTGGTGCCCGTAAAAACTGATAGATTGAATATACCGATAACTCGTATATGCCAGAAAATCATTTAGGATGTAAATTTCAAAATTTAGAGCTACTCACGATGATTGCTATTTTCTTTCAATTAAATAGCTTAAAATGACGTGGTTTATTATTATTTTAACGCACCGCGTAGAAATACGAGTTAAATTTTCACTCAAAAGTCTTACGGTTGAAGACACCTGTCCGTACACTGGGAAATATATTTTTTTTAAATTACCGTAGTGCCTAGTGTATTACAGGATTACTGCACGCTTATGTCTCTATGGAGATATGTGAGGCGCATGGAAGGGAAGGGAAGGGGATTGGCAGCTGGGATAGCCAGGCTGCAGGATCCACCCTTAAGCTCTGGACTCCCTAATGGAAGCTCAGGGGTGACGCCAGTACCCCAGGATCGAATAAACGAAAGCCTGCGCCGGGAATCGAACCGGGACCGTCCGCTCAGTAGAATGTGACCAAACTCACTGAGACACTGGGAGCCGACCTGTGATTCTGCGATCACAGTACCTGTGATCCCGCGAATTTTAAAACGCGCTATAAAATTAAAACAGCGAAAATATAAACAGTGAAAGTACTCTATAAAAAATGAACTTCAATTTGTAGAGGCAACCTCAAGGACGAAATCAAGAGAAGCATAACGGACTCTTGAAAATGTTCGTACTCTCACAGGGACACGCCCTTTCATGAAATTGGTAAAGATTTTTAAAAAAATTTCCGTAAATGTTTCCTGTACAACGCCAGATGCCTACACAGTGTATTATGGACATACTTCTGTCGCTACGTCATAATTAATGACGCAATGTTCGGTTCAAAGACGCACGGTTAAAAAAACACGAACGTTTCGAAACGGTGAATCACTTGCGGAAAAAGAGCTTGAAAGTTTTTCGCAAAAAGTGAAATCAAAGATGGCAGTCAAAGGCTGCCTCCTTCGAATTAAACGAAACGGCAGGCACTTTAGGAAAATCTTCCGCGAAAAGCCGCTTACTGCTAGGGCTATATATTCCGATTAGCCGTAAAATAATATCGGGCGACAAAGCTGTCAAATCGAAACATAAAACCTATTGGGCGAGAATAAATTTATCAAGCGCTAGAGTATAGCGAAGAGGTATCCAAACTTTAGCTCAAATGAATTTATTTATTTGAAATGCCCGATAGAGTGGCATCGTACATGTTGGTTACTTCAAAGGTTTGAGAACCACCGGCGCCCAACAAATACAAGGGTAAATTGCGAGAGTTGGGCGTGCAATAACACGAAATAAAATTCGCAACCCTTTAATGTTATTGGGATTTTCCGCATCGAAAATATGGTAATAAAATATGCATAACCGTTTAACGAGTTTTTGGAATTGGCGTTTTCCATAAATCTATCTTTGCTGCAGCCTTATAAGTTATAGCTTATATACAATGCACAAGCCTATTTCCACATTGGTATTCCAGCAAAAGGCGAGAAAAAACTTTCGGTATTAACAATTTGAAAATTCGTATAAGCATCAGTGCCAAACCAAAGACACTTGACCAAAAGCAGAAATATAAAAAAAAATGTCAGCAGCAGTATGCTTACATTTTGGCTTTTTTTTATAAACAGTCACGATTTTTGGGATCACGTTTAAGAAATAAATTGATTTGTTATTGAATAAAATTGTTAAACTATCCCTTTGGGGCTGGCGGGATTCGAACTCACGTTCATGCGTAAATACAGAGGGCTAAAACGCTTTAACCAACCAAACATGCCATAGTGGTTAGTGCGTTCAACTACAATGCGCGTGATAGCTGGTTCATGAATACGTTATTTAAATAACTAACTGTTAGAAACACGAACGCTGTTACGTGGAGGTGAATCTAAATTCGCTTGAACGCCACCAGAGGGCGTCAATAAGCGTAATGCACACAGAGGACAAACGTCGTAAAAATTGTCCCGTTCTAACAGCACTTTCTCCATGTAATAATAACGCAATTCTTAACAGGCTATAAACCGGGGCGAGTTTGGACATTATAAATGTCCAACAGTTAGGCAAGAATGTCCGGACAACAGGTAGGTCGTCACTGAATGCATTCCGATTGGCAAGTACTGCGGGAAACTTGAAATTACACAACAATAATCCACGCAGGGTTCGTTTTGCAGGGGTTTTAAAATACAGTACTCTGCACCCGATTTTCATAAATTCTATGCATTCCCATAAAAAAGAGCTGCGCGCTTTGTCCTTATTTCTATACGTTTCCTGGGTTCGACTTTCAGGTGGAATAGGTGGGTTGGATCCCCACCTCCAGGTGGGTTGGGCCCCCAGGTTCAGACACATCAAGGTCCTGCATTACTATTTTTTTAATTTTGCACTTTTAACTTTTTTTTACCGCAGCGAGGGCTTTTTCTTTACTTGTGTTGTACTTGCAATTTCAACAAAGTCGCGCTGTACGCGCTCTTTCTTTTGATGGGTTACATACACTTCTTTTTTAATTAGAGCGGCGCGCACACTTTACTTCCCTTTGTATTTTGCTTACACGATTTTAAAAATTTTGCGCTGCGCGCGCTCCTTTTTCATTTCTATATTAAATATCCTAAAATTAGCGCTGTGCGTGCTGTCCTACATATTAATACTAGAGTTACTAAATTTTCTTTTCAAAATATTTTTTTCTTGCCACGCCCCCCTACCTCCACTGATTCAGTCCCCCACTTCTTTTTTTGGCAAATCGAACCCTGAATTCACGGCAAGTACTTGTCAGCTCGCGAAATTGTGACATACGTTAACATTCGCCTTTGACCGACGACGAATAACGCACCAGTGTCAAAAGTGACGTAACGACTCGAGTATCTATGGCAACCTATGACGTCACTGACACAACAACGTTTGCACGAGGGGATCGCGTAGATTGAAACTACAGCTGAAGCTACCTTACCTCTTGGGGGCCCGGATTGTGAAACTCTAAGCTTTTTGTAATGCTATAAGTGTGAAAAAAATAATTACTTACCTAATCGCGATTTTAGGGGCGCATACTCCAATATTATAGACGTGGCCCGGTCAGTATGGCAATTCGACGGTCCCGAATTCGATTCCCGCCTCAGGCTTTCGTTATTATTATTTTTTTAAATAGGTAACACAAAGTCCGTAGGCCCGACCACCCGAGGGTCTCACGGAAACCCTTACAACATGCTCCGTTTATTTACATATTTTATAATAGGGGGACGGACGCATTTCACCAAAGAGTTTAACAGAGAAGTGCGGATTTCGATATTCGATCGTGAGGCACAGGTGAAAGTGTGCCCCTCGGCCCCCTCCACAATTGCTCGAGCGATTAGAGGAGTACAGAATCTCATGTTGTGATGTTCACTTCAGTGATGACGATCTTATATGGCCGAGATGCAGCGTGCTCGCTCCAACCAGCGGATCTGGATTGTTGATTGGCTTGTGGTACTGCACGGGGAAAGGTAATGGCAAAACCACTTTTGTATTCTGCCAAGAAAAACGCAGGGTGTCGGGGGATCGAGGGCCGGGGTCCGGAGACGACACGCTGCTGTTAAAGCCAGTCCTAGGACTGACTAACCAACCAAAAAAAAAAAATAATAATAATAACAGGCGTACACACCTAAAAACCCGGTCCGCTACATATTTCTTTCACCATCAGTTGCCAGCTAATTAACCAAACATCGAACACGCTGAATCGGTTCTTTTTAATTCTGCGCGTGTTGGCCAACAATCCAATCGCCGACCCAGAAATTACCACACCAGGGGCGAGCAAGGTTACCGTTGGCTCGCGCCTTCGAATAAACTTGCCAGAAATCCCCCCCGCTCCCCAACCACCATCACCTTTCCGCGTACTTGTTAATAATCTTTGCCACAATTGATTGAAAAGCTCGCAGCCGCATTGGAGAAAACCGGTCGGTAAACATTAAAAGTGCTTTGCGTTGATACACTTGCGACATACAGTACATGATCCGGACTCGCAGTTTGACGATAAATCATTAATCCTCTGGTAATTACCCATGTAACTAGGCATATAATTTTATTTTTCATTCGACGATGGAATTGGGATATTGGATTGGAATTGTGATGCATTTAAGGCGAACGGAAAGGCATAATTCAATAATTTAATTAAAATTTGCCGATGATGGCAAATACCATTTCTTTTCAAATGATCGCGATCGCTTTCACGATTGCTCACGGTAATGGGAATAATAAAGAAACCAACTAGTTAGAGGTGGTAGAGAGTGGTGAGAGGTAGGTAGAGGCGCCGTGGGGGCGTAGTGCCTTACTGCGTCAGAGATCGCGGGTTCAATTCCCGACCGAGACCTCCGGAATTTTTATCGGGCGAGAGAAATTCGTGATCGTGAAAGTAAAAGCCATGTCAGGTACGCGTTAAAGATTCGTACCTAAGTTCAAAAGGCTAGACTAAATTACAAGGTCGTCCCTAAGATTGCTTTGAGCCAAAATCTCGTTGGTAAGAAATGGATACGTTACGTAGGATAAGTAAACGACAGATTAAAAAAATGATTACAATTATTTCGTTAACTTTACAGACGCGTCTTATCTTAGTTATTTAGCCGTCCACTAGAAACACAGAAATAAAAATGTGTCACAAAAACGAATTAAAATTAATCATGAATTTAGTTTCGGTTAGAAGAAAAATAATTTAAAAAAAAAATACATTTCGCTCAGAAAGTTCGCACGGTGAAAATAATATAAAAACGCCAGAAACAAATGAGTTTTACCTGGTTCGTATTTATAACTGGCCCGTTCCATTACGGCAATCACAGCTTTGATCCGTTTTACACGATCCGTTCGATCGATCCGGTTTTAAAATCCGGAACCTTTGGATCGATCCGGGCGATCTCGTAGACTCGCGCACCAAATAAAAAAATAGTAATGTCCAAAAAAATAATCAGATTCCAAATTAGAACGACTTGATGAAGCAATTAGTCTAAGCGTGACATCAAGTTGTGGTTTGATCACGCTTAATTTTTCAATGCCAGCGTTACTGGGAGAGCTCCGCCGTGAGAGCTCTATCCGCAAATGATCTACCACTTGTTAAGCAAGTGGACACGCGGATTAATTCGGGATCATCCCCTCCCCCACCACTGACTAACCCGCGCGCGAATTTTATAATCGAGTTTGACGCCTGTTTCGCGACCCAGTGATGACACCACCACGAGACTGGCCAATTGGCTACCTGCCATAGATGGTGGAGTGGGGGGTGTGTATTGCGGACTGGCGATTAAGATGCCGGAGCCGCGACAGACGGCGCGGCTTATCCGTTTTCGCATGTCACTTCGTGGGGCGATGGGCATGTGTTCTTGTCAGCACCACCAACGTCGGATTATAATTATTGTTATTGGCGTGGACTATTATAGCGAGGCCCCGTCACTCCGGGCGTGAGAAGTGACGTCAGTTGGGGGTGGGGTGGGGGAGGAGTTTCCGTTTTAGTAAATAAAGCCCGTTCTACGGACGGAGAAACCAGTGCCAGTCAAAGGCGAGCGAGGCGGTCGATTTTGATTGACTGATGGGAACCGATGTTGCTGGCGAGAGCAGGAACGGAACGGAAATTTTTGAAAAAGAACGGGTTTCTTTTCTGAGGAATTTTGGAACGCCTAGGTTCCTTTTCCTAGGAAGGGACGCTTGGAACGCTCTCGTCACTTTTTTTCAGGAACTGGGACGGTTGTTCCATTTTCTGTGTGCAGAACATTTGAATAATTAATGCTTAAATATTAAATTGTATACCTCTTATCATTTAAATATTTCAAAAAAATTGATAACGATCGCATTAAAAGCTCACGGTATATGAAATTGTTGGGATAAAGGAAATTTTAGATATTTTCATCCGTTAGGAAATAAACTAGGAATAGGGTTAGTTTCCTTTTTTTGCGTAGGAACGTAACTTTCGGCCCCCAGTGGCTCAGTGGGTATGGTCACATTCTACTGAGCGGGTGGTCCCGTGTTCGATTCCCGGTGCAGGCTTTCGTTTATTCGATCCTGCGGCACTGGCGTCACCCCTGAGCTTTCATTAGGGAGTTCAGAGCTTAAAGCTGGATCCTGAAGCCTGGCGATTCCATCTGCCAATCCCCTTCCCTTCCCTTCGCTGCCCCTCACATATCTCCATAGAGACACGAGGGTGCAGTAATCCTGTAGTACACTACTGAAAAAAAAAATAACACTGGGCCCCATAAAATGAAAGCAGGGTTTCGGTTCAAGAACAGGTCCGTTCCATTTACTGGTAAATACGATTTATCTCTAATAATTATGCGAAGACGTAATGGTACATGTCACAATTTTAAAATAGACATTGTCAGGTGTCATGACAACATATAATTCCGCTTCGATTTCCAAAAAGTAAATCTCCATCGTCGATTAAGAATACACGCCCCACTCTACGCCATATTGTCGTATATGCAAATGTGGCCGAGCGTCACTTCCAAAAAAATAAAAGCACGCGCCACCCTCTCCGACGGAAGTGACGCACGAAAGTGGAGGTGTGCGTGCATTAGAACGAATGAGCGCTCGAGCCACGTGACGGGCTTAATGACAAACGCACCCTTTCTCTTTGAAATCGAGAGTAAATATTTGTCTTCGCCGGGATTATAAGCACTGCATTTTCGAATAACCGTCAATTGAGTGTTTCGCCATAGTTCTGGCAATAACTTATTGAAACAAATGACAGTGCATATTGCAAACCATTGGTAAATTATCACTATAATAAATTTACGAATAATAAATAAATAACGCAATGCAAATATAAACTTAAAAATAACAGGCGCTAAAAATTGTTTTCTTTTGAAGAGTCGGCACAGACCGCATTGGTTTTTCAGTGTTCTTGGTGAAAACTGAAAATCAATTTCCCTGAATTTCCCTGACGAAAATTAAAATTTACCCTGATTTTTTTTTAGAACAAATTACAGTTACCAAACAACAAAAATTGCAAGTAACACTTAAATAATTGAAAGAACACGCATAGCGCCAAATTAGAAAAAAAAAATGCACTATCACGAATAAAAAGGAAGAGCAAGCTTCCTGCAACTTTTTTGGGTCAAAGTTTTTTTTTAAGTTTTTAAAGTTAGGTTTTTGAACAATTTAAACAAATTTAAACTGTTCATTAAAAAAAAAAATGACACTTTCAAAGAAATTGACAAAAAACATTTCAAAATCCTTTAAAATTTTCCGTAACGTTGTTGGGCGATTTTTCCCAGACTTTCCCCAGACCATAATTCATTTCCCCATACTTTACAGGTGGGTATGCCAAATAAGGAAAAAAATGTGATGTCAAAAAGTACATTTTGAAAACAATTAATTAGGTGGCTTGGTCCAAACCTGAAGTCGACCATTTCGTTGCCACTCCCCCAACGGTGCTAATCCCTCCACGTAACATTAGCAAAGTCTTACCCGTTGCCCTGGCAACAAGAGCGGCCTGCATCAAAGAGATGCACCGTTCTTATTCTATCATATTCCGAGTAAAAAAGTCAAGTGGCATTTTTTATGAGCTACGCCGAAATTGGTGACATAGGACACAGACCTTTCCTATAAGCTAATAACCATTTTGCTCTTATTTTAATGGATTTGCTTTCGAGAAAAAAGGTTCTCAAACATTTAATCGCAGCTCCAAATTCTGTATTTGTTTAAACTTTTGCATAGTCCCCAATTGTAAACACCAGACCACCGTTAATAAAAATAGTGCCCAATAGCAACTATCGTGCGAAAAGTTAATTTTTATGATGCAAAATGAATTGTTCGCTTCACAAATTAACCGACTGTCCCAGTGCTCCAAAAAAAAAATCGGAAAAGTAATCGTTAGGAAAACGGATGATCAACGGTTACTCTGCAGGCGATCGCAATCGCGATTACCGGGTGTAATCGGTTCCGCCCGACGTTTAAAACCGCGGGTGAACAAACTGAAAACCCGCCTACGCTTTCGGCAAGCGCGGGGTAAAGAACTTTGAAATTCCTGATAAAAATGTGCGATGTTGTTGTGTTTCGTCGGCGCGAGGGTGAAGATGTTTTTATGGAGCTTTTGCAGTTCAATGCTTCGACAGTCGCCTTATTATCGCTCAGAGTTTTGAGAACCTTTTCTGAGAAACCACCACCATGTTTACTAATCTGTTTGCGTTCAAGCTTTCTAAGAGCGACTTTTCGGAGTTTCGAATTAAAAGAACTTCGAATTAAAAGAGCATGGAAAATAAAATAGCTTCGAACTATCTTCCGACTGTCGCACCATCTGTCGCAAAATTATAATCGATCAGTATTGTAACCGACTGCGTTGCGGGTGGTCCCGGGTTCGATTCCAAGCGCGGGCTCTCTTTTATTTGATATCCCGGGGACCCGGTGAAATTGCTTCACGTATTGCTATAGCGACACGAGGGGTACAGAATCGCCTGTAGTGATATTCACTGCAGTGATTGGAAAAAAATGCGTGTTCTCGCACCTTAACTTTTAATTTAAGTACGAGAACTTCAAGCACGCTGAAAGTGAAACAAAACAGAATAAGGAGATTACCTTAGAGTGGCATTTTCTGGTAGACGGAGAAGATTTCCCTTTCCCTATCTATGTCCATCACTCGCCCACGCTCGTTTAATGCCCTCCGGGGAGGATTAAATCGTCTAGGCTAGCCTAACCGCAGCCGCCTATACTGTTCATCGATTTCTATTTATAGACAATAGGAACCCGTCGATACTTTTACGCGGTGTTAGCTAGGATCCGACGATCGATACGCAGACTCTTTCCAAAACCTAATGTCTTTTCATCGATGTCGTTTAAACGAGGATTTTGCGTGGAGAAAGAAAATCCCTATGGGGATTTATGCATGGGAGGTTCGCCTAAGATAACGGCCTATTCGATCTATGGCATAGGTTAATTATGTGGTGGTATGGTCTCTGTGCGTGACAGTTAATGGCGCCCTCTGGTGGCGTTCCAGAGAATAAGTTGGTCTCTTGTAGAAATATTAAAACTATTGTTCGATTATATTTGGCGGATTATCGCTCAGTAAGCGTTCTCAGCAGAGGTTCTGTGTGGCTTCGTGGTTAGCGCGTTCCGGACGGCGGTTTCGATTCCCGACCGAGACATCCGGCTGGCGACCAGATAGTGTGGCCAAGCATTGGTTTCTGACCTAGGTAGGGATCTTTAACGTGAACCCGACAGCGGACAGGCACGGGTCCTACGCCTTTTCTCTCATTCCAAAGGAAACATGACGTCTATAATTAAGATAGGTACGTGAGGAAAAAAGTTTTCCAGGAACAGCTACGGGGGAAAAAATGAAGATCGTCATAATATCCCTGCTGATGAATAGTTTGGAAGCTATGAAACGCGTACAGGGATTTGTTAATCATTTAATTTGTAATTATTTTATTCCAAATTGAAGGCACTGAAAAAGGTTAAAGGTTTGTTAATTTTAAATTTTAAAATATAACGCAAGCACCGATTAATCATAACTTAATGCGAGAGTTTTCGCTATATTTTTTTGGAGCTATTCTCGGACCACGTTTTTCCTTACTCGTTTTAAACTGCAACCAGTTGTTACCCGGCGTCAAAACTTAGCATCCAAAACCTGAGCTGAAAGCAAACGCGCATTCTTCTACGAGAGAATGATGAAATATCGTTGCAAGAGCTCAAAGACACTATTTTCTCGTCGAGATTTCCCCGAACCGCTCACTAGATGGCGCAAGGTAGACACGCCCAAATGCGTCCTGTTATCGGTTGAGTTCCACCCCCCACATACACGCTCTCCAATTTATTCTGACGTATATCGCGTATCGTTCAAGTCTGGTGGGTCTGAGCTTGTGTTTTTATCGGGCGAGCCCAGACCTTTCGTCAAAATATTGATGAATGGAAGGAAGTCGCGAAAGAGCGCTTCGTTCGGGTAACAAACGAGGGACGATTTACGTCGTATAAACGTCACAGTTCCACCAAAGGTGCACTAAAAATTACACAAAAATCTGGACAAAAGCTGTATTGCATACAAAACCTAAATCTGAACCATAGAATGAATTAAAGAACTCGCGCAAGCAAATTGAGAAAAAAATCGTGTAGCACGAACGAAGCAAAACCGAAAGAGAAATTCCTAATAAGAATTTCAATTTTGTTCTATAGCAAAAAAGCACAATTTCAATCAATGAAAACACAATTTAAAAATCTGAAAACACAATTTCAATCAATCTTTTACAACCATTAATGAAAAAAAAATACGGTACGATAAAAAAACAAACATGAAAACAAGCTATTAGACATTGACACAAGGAGTCAAATTCACACTGACCAAATAGCACGATTGAATTTAAGCGCCATTTTGACGCCAACTGTTGAATAGACACACGATGAATACTTGTCATGCACATATTCAGGCCATGCATATACAAAATCCGAAATCGCACCGACATGCAGCGATCCTAACGCAAATTATCGGCAGCCACGCGTTTCGTCGCAGGGATGAGTTTTCCTCCGCCATCCATTAATGTCCGACCGGAGGATAATCATCCCTACGGCTAAACGAAACGAACGAGACGTCACAGTCTCGGGACGGAAACAAAAATTGCGGCCGCCTCATGCAAATACGGCGGCGTGTCGAGGACAGAAGCACGGTTTGGGGGGCGATCTGCCCGCCCTCTTTCGACTCTGTCGTTAAACGATGTCACGTGTCGTTATCCGGAAAGGAAAATGGAGGAGGAAGAAACACGAATTTCCTGATTAATCGTTGCATATTAAACTGTCACCAAGGACATTTTACATTTTTTTATTGTCATCGCAAATTTAGGAGTAATGCTGGTAGAAATGCTTCATCAGAGGCTTCTCTCGCAATGCTGCCCCTTGTTAATCCGCGATCACATTGAGCAGCCCCCCCCTCCTCCTTCGCAATCATGGCAAGGTGTTTTGCGTGACTGCAGACGTACGTTTAGGAAGGGGCAGCAGAGTACGGGAGCCGTAAATATAATTCGACTCTCTTTCGACCGTTTTTAAATACTTTTCTATTACATGGGCCACTCCAAAAATAATGCCCCATATCACGACCGCTGAAATTGAAGGTGAATATGGAAGAAAAACTTAAGAATATGGAAGAATTGAAATTTTGTAGTGGAAAGTTGCATTTATCACATGTAAAAAGACCAGACATTTTGGATAAAGATTAACTAAAAAAATGTGTGGAATTATTTTCGGAGTGACCCATGTTTATTTTTTTTTTTCCTTTCCGGACAACGATGACGTCTTCGAGTGACTACCTGTGCCATCCGCCTCATCCGCCAGGTATTTCCGGTTTGTGAACAACGATCGCAGCCGTACTGTAGCCGCCAGGTAACTGGCCCGACCCCTGAACCTGAATTCTGAAAACATCGTGGGTCAAAGTGGACGGTAGGTGGGTAAAGGAAAAACAACATTATGGCAGCGCCACCGCGCAAGGGGATACCCGGAGTAATGCGGTTGCATGCAATTGACATATCGTCGGTCGGGGGGAAAAAAACAACAATAATCCGTGCATTGAAAATACTAGCTAATCACATTCATAGATTACAAAATAAAATACTTTAAAGCATGCGGTTTTGATGCATTTTCGCCATCCATTATTCAACTCAATATACTCTAAACATTCAGCATGTTGTTTAAATTCGGATGCATTGGTGCATGTAAATTCTGCCGTTTAGTATTATGAAATTCGGAGAAAACCGTCCCGATCTAATCTATCCGTTCTTACGACCCTTTGCCCTTCTGACCTAGATAGGGATCTTTAACGTGTACCTGACAACGTACAGGCACGGGTCTCACGGCTTTACTTCCATTCCGAAGGAAGGTACGAATTTTTCTCGCCCGAAAAATTCGGGAAGTATATGCTCGGATCGCAACGCGATCACGGGAATAGAAGGCAAGAATGTTTCCACTAGACTACCGAGACCTCCTCCAAATATTAGAAATTTAATTGTCAATAATTATTTTTATTAATTACTGAACGATTTTTAGATAGTAAAATTGAGACGATGCAATTCTAGTTACTTGTCGTCGGCTTTAAATAATTTTTTATGAAAAATGTGTTTTTAGTTGCAATTTTCAACAAACGAAGTACTGGTACTAATTTGCCGTAATAAGCTAGTTATTATCTGGAAAGATTAATCTGGAAAGATAATAATTAGCTTAGTACGGCAAATTAGATACCACGGTGCATATAGCAGAATTTTTTTCTAAATAGCTCCCACAATCACACTATGGACGGCGTGTTTCTTACCTTCATTGTAGTAGCCTCTGGGCAGATTGGACATAGCAGTCACCGATTGGTTGGCTGCTACCTGACCACGCTGCTTTTAATACGATGGAGTTTGACTCCGCGGCTGATTGGCTGATTCCCCCGGTCAACAATCAACAACCTATAGAAATACACGAAAGAAAACCAAGCGTCATTAATAAAGATGTAAACCAAAGAAAAATGCATGACGTCATTTTTCAGGAACACAGAATGTTAAATTTATTTATTACAATTTAATGCCATATGTAATAATGATTTTTAAGAAATAGGCAGTGTTCAGGACGTTCCTTTTCAAAAGAAACGCGTTTCCGTTCCAATTCCTACATGAATAAAATAGACTAATCCATTTCTCGTTCCTCTGAGAAAAGGAAGGAAAAACAATTTTATTTCTTCAAAAACAATAAAATAATAATGAACTGTTGTACAAGCACGACATTTCGGTTGGACACACAGGGAAAAAACTAAGCGTCATCTTGATCAACTACTTCGATTTTCATTGATACTCGTTGAGATCATTCATAAACATGTTCTCGTATTAAGGGGGGAAAAATGCCTCAATCGGCGCCATCTTGGTCGAGCGTCATCTGTCATCCATCATCGCCTCCAGTAGGCTCAGTTGGAGAGTCCGGACATTGACATTGGCGCGAAATCGTACAACATCCTCCCTCCCGTCTGTGATTGGCGCAAATGAACTGCGGCGCCCCGCTGAGCAACTTCCCTGGAAATTTACGCTTGTTCGATGACGTCACCACGAGAAGTAATCAAGTCAACTAGTGAGAAGACTGGCCAATAATTACAAAAAAACCTGTCAAGTGGTTCATGCCACACGCCAGGAAAGCATCTATTGGCCTTGTCAGTATTGGAGGCAAACCGCTCTTGAAACTTTCCAGGAACCGGCCACCTACACCACACTACGAATAGCCAGTGAAATTACTCAAATCTAATGTTTTTGAACTATTTGTAAAGCGACACCTGGTGGCTGAATACAGAGTTGGGTAGGAACGGCAAAGGATCGTCTCGTTTTAAGGAATTTGTTCCTTTTCGTTGGAATATCCACGTTTCCTATTTCAAGAGAGGAACGTTGGAACATACTCGTTCCTTTTTTTTAGGAAAGAATTTGCCAAGGATTATTTGTTTCTATGACATGATTTGTCGAAATTCACAAGGAATTCGTCAAAGGAATATAGTGCCAGTTGTTTGTCATCCAAAAAGTTAAAAAAATTGCGTTATAAAATTAAATGACTGCCGCACTGAACTCATTAAAAAAAAGTTTATTACAATGAACGTTTTTGTTTCATTCCTTTTATAGAGGAACGAGGACCGTCCTCTGTCTTTCTTTAGGCCAGACGTGTTCGAAAAATTTCGCCAAAATGTATGCAACTCCTTTAATTTAATTTTAAAAAAAAAAATGATTAACTACAGAACGTCCACAATTCATGAATTTACTCCGTTCACAATGTTCGTTTGGAGGTGGTTCACGACCGTTGAAATGGACGGAGAATATGGGAATATAAAATACTAGCTTTAATCCCGGCTTCGCCCGGTTGTGTATTGCGCTATGCGTACCTTCTGTCTTTTGTTGAATTATTTTTGACACACGTTAATATGTTTGCAGACAAAGTGTTTTTTTTTTTT
>JAUJYS010002488.1:0-14692 GCA_033995665.1 Melogona broelemanni
TTGACATGTATATTTTGGTGAGCCATTAACGTTTTATACAAAAAATTATTTCACAGTATCTCCTACAATGATATTCAAACTTTTTCTTGACTAACGATAGCTGTATTTTCCGTCTGCTTATGATTGAAAAGTTCGGAAAGAACGAATAATTGCAAAAAATGTTCAGAAGAGTGGACAGCCTAGTTGGCCTCAATATCAGCAAACCGAGTTGTTCGAGAGAGACCTCAGTTTTTTTTAGTGACTCAATTATAAAGAAATTATTCCGGTAATTTATTGAACGCACAAATACTAAGAAGCCGTTTAAAGGATTTCTTGAAAATTCCATATACAAATTCCCCTCAATCCTAATGAACCACACACACAAATTCAAATTCCTGGATATTCATTTTCTCTAATATTTTGGAAGCGCGCGTAGACCTCTCTCGAAAAGTTGCAGTCTCAAATACAGAGCCTCTTAGAATAAGACAAACCATTTGACCACGCCATACCCCCTCCCCAAGGGGGCTGCTTGCGGGTACATGTTGTAAATGTAAATGTTGCGGTTGTAGTACTAATTTGACCTATGTTTCTTTTTAACGCAGCCCTACATCGGCATCTGCGTGTTCGGCGTATCCATCGCGGTGGCGTTGCTCCTGACCATCACGGCCGAATCGCCCTTCATCGAAATGGAAAAGCTCATGAGCCATCGCAGCAGCCACAAAACAACAACAACCATCCCGCAAAAGACCCCGTCCAACAACCACTACAAGCCGCTGCCGCCGACCGACGACGACACGGCGTCGGACTTCAGCGCCGACGGCGTGGCGGTCGAGTACAGTACAGTCACCAGCGAGGCCGACGGCGGACCGCCGCCGCCCACCAGGCGAGCACCGCCCAGTAGACGACCCCCGCCTCTACCGTCGACCAACGCTGTACCCTCCGAGTCGGAGAACGAGGTCTTTTACGACCCCATGAGCGCCGTCAACTCCGGCCAGGATGACAGTTTCGATGACGACGACGATTTAGACGCCGAGGTGGTCGTCAAGAATCCGCTGTTCCGCGCCTAATTCAGGCGATAGGAAACATTGAATTGCGAGACTTTTGATAAGTGTTGGGTCGGAACGGAACGGAAAAGTTTCGTTCCTAAGAACTGGTTCCTTTTTAATGAACTTAGGAACGCCTAGGTTTCTTTTTAATTTCATTATCAACTGGAACGGGAACTGGATAATTTTTTCATCGGAGAAACGGGAACTGGAACTGGTTCCTTTTCAAAAGGAACGAACCCAACGCTGCTTTTGATAAACACGCATGGCGAATCGAAAGAGCAAAGCGGTCCGTAACCTGGAAATCCAAAGCCACAGGAATATTTCAGATATCCCTGATTTATCTGGATTTTACCGTGCGGTTTCTTTCATTTACCGAGCGAATATTTATTATGATCAACTCGAAGAGAAATACTTTATCAGCAAAACGGAAGGATTCAAAAGGAGGGCCAAACAATGAACATTACCTGACCTACGAGTATTAAAGTACCACCTACACCTATATACTTACGAAACGGAAAAGTTCAACGCATAATTTTTGGCATTTGTTCCACAAAAAAGATTTTTTTCAATCAAAACAAATTTTATTTTATTTTTAATTAGATTATGTGTATGATATATGATGAATTGAAGCATCATAATATTATCAGAATAATAAATTTCGACGTTCGACAGAGCCACTTCAAATATTTTTTGTGTTTGTTTTAAATATTCATCTATTAAAATCAGTTAATTTCCAAACGCTAAACTATAAACAATACGTTTAACTCATATTAAAAAAATAATAATTAGATCACGGAACGCCACTGATTCAAGCGAATCGACGAGGTCGATTATAATTTCAACAGGAAATATTACATTGTCATTACCGGATATCGATTTGCAATATTGTTGGCGTTTGCCATTCATTAAAAAAAGTATTAAATAACGTCGACAGAACACTGCTTTGTTTGTGACAATTATTTGTACCTAGGGGATGCTTTGTGAATTAAATTAAAATGGCGGTTACAAACATCCACCGATAGTCTAAATATTATCGAGACTAATGGCATAGCCACGTGAAGAAAGGAAATTGTCACTAGCCACAGACTTCCTGTTGATTAAAAATACGCGTTCTCATAAAATGAACACTTGAATAATGCATTAACCAAAGACGCTTCAAGAAGTACAAAACGTACAAGCGAATAGTGATAAAATTGATCATACTAATTACTTTGAATCCGTATTCAACCAACAAAATATTCAACGCATTTACGATTTGCAGGGGATAAGTATTCCTTAGCAAGTCCGTTTTATGATACTCTCGAACATGGCGACCATGTTGATTACATTTGCACTCTTATTAATTTATGTGCCATTGAATACATTTCAATTGCCTCTATTCAGAAATAAAGGCCATGACGCCGCACTGACATCCATTGACTATCATGCATACATCGTTCGACATGATGGGTTGATAGAAGGGAAGATTTCGGGTCAGTTTCGGGTCACCGAGGATACCAACTGAGCCAAGCCAACGAATGCACGTACTTATACGAGTCACGGATCCCGGAACGGATACGCGGCGACCCTTATTGATTCCTCAATCGCAAGAAAGTGTCTAAATAATAAAGCCACAATGACCTATTGCTATATAGTCGCCATTTTCGTTCGTGAAAAAACGTTTATTGCATGAGCAATATTTTATTTATGGATCAGGTTATTGAGTCTAATTTGTGACTTTGCACACCATACTCTGTAGAACAACGAGCAAGAATTAGATAATTTATGATCGCAAATATCGATATGATTTCTCGTATTCAATGCATTAATCTAAAACCACGTTGTTTCTAATTTAAAAATAAAATTTCTTTTACGCGCATACGCTTGTGCTTAAATGCCTGATTTTTAACGGCAATATTTTTGAAGTTCCCATGTCGAAGCATGTTAACGGCAGGCCAACCAACAGCCGTCCACCGACCACATGACCACATGCTTTTATTTCATTCACCATAAACGGGGGGGAAATACACAGAGGGGACACTTGTCAGTGGATACATAACACAAAACTCTTAAAAAAAATAGGAAAGGGAGATAAGAGGGAATAGGAGGGAACGGTATTGCTTATTTACTAGCAATTATTGTCAACTAGTTATTGGCTAACTAGCAAGCTTATTAAATAGCAAAATACAATATTAACAAATAAAAAATGTATTATTAATTTTAATTCGCACGTGTTTAGAGCTGCGAACGCAACAAGTTATCGTTCCTTCGGAAATTTAATCCCAATTCATCATCACAGCTGTTATACTATACGACGTCTCCATTTTACATTAAAAAATATAGACGCATAAAAATCCCTCATTATTAAAACACAAAGACTTTCTATAAAAGTCCAACTGAACGCTACAAATGGTGTAATAGTTAGTAAAAAGATCGTATCGATAAAGCCGAGAATATACAGCGCACTTAAACGGAGCCTGTGTCCCCTCACACTGTTCTATCACCACCAGCTGCGTAAACACAACAGGTGGAACGAGCAACGGGCACGCGCGCGCACGCCGAATAGTATACCGGGAGACCATACTGGGGTGGAACAAAACTTTTGCGTGCGCGAACGGCTGCGACACCCTGGAACGTCAATCGCGACAGCCTCCTCCTCCTTCCAGAACACCAAGCGACGGGAGTATCGCTGAACTGATTCCGGATTGTCGTTTTTTTTCGCGGTCACGAATCACCACCACCACGTACACTTTATTACCGATCCCCGTGACTTTCCATATGGAGAAACGGTGACGTGTTCGTCGTCGCCTTTTATTTTTTGGATGGTGGTGGTGCAGCGATTCGACAAAAGCCGGGCGCCATTTTTCGAGAGTTCGACGGGGCTGCAGCCATTTTGGGGCCAGAACACGGTAAGTTCGATGTACTAATATTTGCATGTTCGAAATCCAGGTAAGGACAACGTTTTATGACCCCTTATCCAAGATAGGGAATTGTTAGTAAATGAAAATGGCGTTACAGAATAATTTAGAAGGAAATATACAGCGCCAAAGAGAAAGTCGAACAGAGTCTGGCGATACTCTTGTCTCTGATATTGCATTTTTAAAATGTAATATAATAAGACGTCGTATACTATTAAAAAACTAATATGTGAACGAATAAACAAACCAAAATAAAGAACAGGATAGATCGACTGTCATACTGTTAGCTGAGCGTAGAGTCGTTTCAAAACTAACAGGTTATGATTAAATTAATCAGCGTTGCATTGTTATTAATTTAATTTCCATTTTAGTAAAAATAATTCAGTACCTATACATTCACCATATTTCAAAACTTTACAACACAATCTTGTATATTGCATGGATAAATACAGACCACATTACTTCGACAAAAAATTCCCCAACACAGACATGACAAATCCCCGACTTAAATTCACTGATCAAACAAATGCGACACATCATAGCACACCGCTAGAGGCGCCAATGTCGCACGCCGCCCTTATTGCAACTTGCTTTTCACCACAACTTGCTTTTTGCCATAACATCGCAACTCGCGTTACCCTACATACATGTATAGGCCGGCATCAAAACTATTTTTTTACCGATGTTTGCCACCTGACTAACCGAATATGAGACGAGGTAATCGTGCTTTTGTTTCATCGAAAATTCGTCAATGACGTCATGAAGCACATGGGCAGCTGTTATAAACACTTTATTATACTGGGATTTCCCCAATAGTTGCATCGACCTAACGCAATTTAAATAAATAACAAATAAACTTTCATTTATTTTAAATACCCCGTTATTAACTTCGGGTATTCAAAATAAATAAATAAAATATTCATAGCACCGCAGATGATCGCCTAAAATGGCATGAACACGTGTACGGAGAATGCAAGTTGTTACACATTTTTTTATATTTATCGAGCAGTGACGTAAGGTATGGGTTGACATTGTATTATATTTTGCGAAGGTCTATTATAAATTTTCTGCTTTGTGCTGTGAGTCTCGCCTGTCTATCCTGGTCTATCCAGTCTATCCTGGGCTTATCGTTATTCTTATATTTTTCATCCCAGACGACATTTTGGACCATGCTTTGTGCATGGTAAAATTTGAATGCTTTGTGCATGTACAATTTCAGTGAAAGTTTATTCGTTACAAATTCGTCATTCATTTCGATGTAATTGAAATTTCCATATTTAAAACTTAGGGTTCATCACGATACGGTACGACCGTATTAAGAAACCATAGACCCGTGAAATCAAATTCGACAGCGCAAACATGCGTCCAGGCGTCAACAGGCGTCCCGTCCCCACGGTGGTCCTGGCTCTCTGCTGCGCGCTGTTCAGCGTCGGCCACAGCATCGATCTCCCCGACATCGAGTTTCCCTCCTGGATCGGCAATCTCGTTCGTCGGATGCCCCTGATGAAAAACCCGCTTGAGGGACACTACGACGCCCTTGAACCTATAATCAGGCGGGCGGTACAGATGGGCGAACTGTGGCAGACCTTCGAGCTGAACCGGCGCTACGACGGCGGCACCGGACTGGACGTGGAGCTGGTCACGCGGGGCCTGCTTGAGATGTTCAACGTATTCGGCAACCTCAACATCACGGTCGGCTGTAAGAGCGGCTTCGAGTACATCCTGCCGTCCCTGGCTAGGATTTTTCAGGGTATCTTCCCAGTCTGGATCCCCCAAAGTGAGTGGCGTACGCGGGAAAGACGGGGTTAGGGAACGGTAGGGGATAAGGGTAAACAGCCCGCTGCCTTCACCCGTTATTCCTGGGAAGAAGTTCCCCTCGTGTCACTTACGCAATGTCTGAGTGGTACATTTTCACCAGTACTCCAAAAACAGTGTTGGGTTCGTACCTTTTGAAAAGGAACCGGTTCCAATTCCCGTTCATCCAATGAAATAAGGAACCTAGGCGTTCCTGAGTTCCTAAAAAAAGGAACCAGTTCCTAGGAACGGAATTTTTATGTTCCGTTTACACCCAACACTACCCAAAATTGAATATATTACAAATACTGTTGTATAATAAATAAAATAAATAAAAATTGAGTTAGATTACAAATACTGTAAATGAAATAATTGAATAAAAACTCACTCATGCTGATTGACAAAGAAAAAAAAATGTTTTTGTAGTGCTCGACTCTGCTGGTAAATTCCAAATGGGCGGTCTCCGAGGCAGCGGACTTCGAAAGGGGAACTATCACCAGTGTATCGATATTGACCTTCGACCGGACGCCGTGCCCAACAAGCTGCCCTACCCGGGAATCGAAAACGGGTTTCAAGGGCAGTTCTGTATGGTCACGGGCGAACACGGGCCGTCCAACTCGCGAGAACAATGGGTAATAATAACGCGAACGTTTAGAAAACGGAATCGAGCGATTTTGTCGGCTACATCTTGATACAACCCGCCCGTTCTATTTTATTGCAGCCGGACGCCGTTCTGCCCAGTAACAGAACCCGCCAAATATTCGATATTCAGGTGTGCATTCCGTCGGTGTGCAATGAAAATGACGCCAAGCTAGTCATGAGTATAGGTAATATCACAACACTATTCTCATTCCACGTGTACTGTTTGGCTTAATCAAAACTAATATTTGGTTCAATAAAATGGACCTTTTCAGCAAATTATTGACGAGTCCGTCATCAAATTGAGAGCGCGATTTTTTACGTACGTGAAAAAGAAAGGACAAAACTAAAATAGCCTAAAAAAAGGCAATCGAAATAGCCAAACTGTTTGAATATTATGAACCTATTTGTTTAAAAAAATTCAAAAGAAATGATAAATTATTTAAGAATATACGAAATAATAAGCAGGCGTGTAGTATTTTAAGGTACATTGTACACTATATTGTGTGTATTGCACATGGCAATGTGCAGAAAACATTTCCAACTCTGTACAAAACCCTTCTGATTCTATGGCGAAATACTTAGGTATTAGTAGAAGTTTTAAATGAAATATTTTAAGACGCGCAGAAAATAAAAGGTCGCAAACGTTTTTTTCGTTTTTTTTTTTACACTGTAGTGATTCCAAATTTAAAGTGGCAAAGATAAACGATTTAATAATCATTTTTCGCTGACTCAAATTTAATTTCCAGTGGCAGAATTATTGGTTGAAAACTATACCGCCATCGACGCGACATGTCACTATCCCAAGGAAAAACGAATCTCCAATTGGACTTCTTTTGTCATGTAAGCAAATCGCCGAGAAATTTCAGCCTTGCTATTCACTAGTCTCTTAGTAGCACTAACCGGTACTAATAACTCTTATTTCTTCCTACAGCGCGATGCTATCGATTATTACTCTGTGTCTTGTCATCGGTACAGCCTACGAAATCTGGTTAGGTTTCAAGCAGCGGGAACAACCAGTGGAGAATTGGTTGGCGCCAAAAGACGCCAGACATGTCACTCAGGTCTACGAACCAGGTACAAAAGTGAATTTGTCCGCGGCTAAAATTAAATAGAACTAAAATAACACTAGCACTAGCATAATTATATTTATGTATAGCTTTTAAAAAATTAATACTATAATTGTAATATAATAAAAATATGTGTCAGTGGCCCTGAATTCATTATGGCACAGAATATTAATCAAGAACTGACACAGAAAACTTTTGTGCTCAAATATCAATGCATGAACCTCTGCAATGTTTGTTCAAATCTGTATGGCATATTTCATAGTGATGTTTCAACGAAAAAGTTATCTTATTTTCTTTTCCAGGGGCTTGGGGAAGAATCGCGCTGTGTTTTTCCATACCAAGAAACATAGGTAATATCCTAGAGCGCGGAGACAAGACAGACCCGGACGAAATGAGCTTCATGCACGGCATCAAATTCTTCTGTGTGTTGTGGCTAGTAGGAGTCAATCTCCTGTTGGACGCGAAGAACAGGCGATGGGGTGAGCTAGTATTTCTCTCAACACCACGACCTCCGTGTCAATGTTTTATTCTTGTTTCAATCCGAACTTCATTCAAGCATATTGTCGTTCGTTATCGGAACGATTATCCCATATTACCAGTTGCAATTGACAATTAAAAAAGTTTGAACGAACTAATAGCTCCACGTGCAACATCGTTTCAGAAAACTATGCCGGGATGTTGGAAGATTTGCACACGTATTGGATGCACATTTTTATAAACGGCCGATTCTTGGCTGAGACAGCATTCTGTGTCAGGTAATTAACAACAACTAATAAACCTTTAGAATTAAAAAAAAATAGATATCAGAGAAAAAAGCGCTCTTTAAAAAAATGTTTTCCTTACAAAAAAAAAAGATTAAGTATACCTGAATGTAAGGAATGTAATATAATTAATATTGGAACACAATAAGAAGTCTATCCTAGACGGAAAAAAACGAATGACTCCGATAAAAAATCTTATAAAAATTAAAATAAATAAATTATTAATATTAAAAATAATAAAATTAATTTTATTTTTAATTTTCACAGTGGATTTCTGGTGTCGTTTCTCATGCTGAAAGAACTGGTTAACCAGCAAGGAAACTACAACACGTTCTACCATTACTTTCACCGTTACTGGAGGTAAACAACGATCAAGTTGACCCACTGATGATAAAATTACTTTCCCTACAAATAACTAATACTGACAACCGGCGCTTCTGAATCACAGGCTAATTCCTGCCTACATGGTCGCAATGCTGACAGCGTCAGGCATCTACTATTATTCTATCGACGGACCCAATTGGATGCAGACCAACGAGTTTGAAGCCTCGTGCAAGACTCACGGTTGGAAAGGCCTCCTCATGATCAACAATTTCTTCACTGACACAGAGAGTGTACGCAAAACATAATATTTTATATAGCGCCATTTAGAGATAACGCGAGAATGAGAGTAATTATTTATACGTTCATAATTAAAATTTCCTTAGTGTCCACCACTCAGCTGGTTCATAGCTACGGACTTCCAGCTTCATCTAACAGCACCGCTAATAATTTACCCCATTTACAGGTAAAATATAATCGATCAAGAAATTAGTTTGTCTTGTAGTTTGTGGCTGTTTTGGGTGAGCCGCGCTCAAGGTCATTTATCTGTTCACTAATATATCTTCTTCCACGTTTTTATAGGCGACCTAGACTGGGTTACATTTTGCTAGGATTGTGCACCATTTGCTTCATGGCGATAGCACCGCTTGTAACTGGAATCGAGAAACTGCCCTACTTTATTGGACGATTATTCTAGTGAGTATCCCTCGGCTACGTAATTTGTGATAATAAAATTTAAATACACACGGGAATGGAAAATTCGACGTATTTAACTTTTGTTTTTAGCGTAAAGTCTGTTGAGAAAAAAAAATCACGACGATTTTCTTCTTTTCGTGTGGGGATTGCAAGAAAAAATGTGCGACTGGATTGCATTCTTCCAGGGGGAGCCTCTGCAAAGGACTTGTATTGCGGGATAGCCATCTTATGGGGGAATATACAGTACTTGTCAATGCGCGCGTAAGACGGGACAGTAATCTTAAAAGGGGAAACTTCTGCTTGGGAATGCATTGCAGGAAAGCCAATACATGTGCGTAGCTTTGTCAAGCTAATTATGACAAGTAATATTGTCAAATTTCGCAATTGTATATTTATTTGATAAAGTAAAGTTAACGAAAACAGAGTTAATTGAATTGCGCACTGTAATTGACAGCCTCGAGCCTAAATACGCGGATTATCTGGATCTGATATTGTTCAAGCCTTGGACACATGCTGGACCATTCTTCATGGGAATCCTATTTGGAAGCATGGTTTCACGTTATTCGCCACCCAACAATAAAATGAACCTGGTACGAAACAAGTAGGCCTAATCAAACCTAATCGAAAAATTAATTCATCAAAATTGCCTTGTTTTGCTCGTAAGAGTGTTAAATAAATTTTGCTATGCGATTGATAATTTCAAAGATTATATCCCAAGTGGCAAAATTAGACACGCTAAAAAATAATTTACTTACGGGTTTTCTTCTACAACAGGGTGTTGTAATCACTGGATGGCTTGTTGCCATTTGCATACTCATATTAATAATGGTCGGATTCCATCCCTACATCGACGGTACCAGCAAGATGCCAGTCGTAATAGGAATCATGTACACAGCCATCGCACCGACGCTCTGGGCAGTGGCCATCGGCTGGATACTGTTAAGTTGCGCCACAGGAAACGGAGGTATAATCATGCCCTATCCTAAATTCCACGTCATAATGAAAATTGACGGTAAGCTGTCAATCGCAAAAAACTGCATTGATTTCACGTGATTTTATTTCAGGAATACTAACGCACTTTCTATCGTGGGAGCTCTTCAGTCCATTCAGCCGTGTCATGTATTCCTCATTTCTGGTAAACGTTTTGGTCATCAGACATTTCTTCGACTCGCGACCGGATACGTTTTACTATGACGCCTGGATGATGGTAAGTAAATGGTCTAAAACTTAACCAACATTTGGTGGATAATTTTCAATAAATCGACAAGCATTGCCAACATTTGATTGGTAAAACTTCGCAGATGCACAGACACGGCGTGTGTAAGAATTTCACTAAAAAAATTCCGGATGATCGGGAATCGAACCCGCGATCACGGACACAGTAGGCGAACACGCTAACCACTAACTCACACTGTATCACTAACGAGAACGGCCCACTGAATTGCTTAATGCTCTTCTTATCAGCTCGTCCTATGGCTCGGCGTGTTGTTCTTCACGAGCGTCTGCGCCGTCATTCTAAGCACGGCGGTCGAGCGTCCGTTCATGGAACTGGAGAAGGTATTACTGGGATACCGACGCGGGGTGACCGGCGTCTCCGTCATCCAGTTGAATTCCGACGACGATGACGATGACGACGACGATGTGCTCAGCGTGGAAGAGGTGGCCACCAAACAGGGCAAGATGTCCGGCGACTATCTGACCGGCAAGGCCTCCTTCTCACATAGCGACCAGGCCATCAATCTGATCAACTCGAGGAAATCGTCTCAGACGGACATGACGCATCCGGCCGGTTCCAACGGCAAGAGTTGAGCCCGGATCACACATTTTCGACATTCAATGAATATTGGGAAAACGGACTGAGACAAAATGCCCCTAGTGCGTATGGAACAAATGCAATTTTTCATATGTATAATTTTTTCTATTTTTATGTTTGAAACCAAGCAGTTGACATTAGAACTGTGGGAGAATTGATTAATAAAAAAAATGCCACGGCTTAGAGCTAAGGGGTGGATCCTGCAGTCTGGCTATTCCAGCTGCCATCCCTCTTCCCTTCCCTTCCCTGCACCTCACACATCTCCAAAGAGACACGAGGGTGCAGTAATTCTGTAGTGCACTAGGCGCTACGCCAAAAAAAAAAATTCCATACGCATTCCCCAGAGACGGACACAATCTCGCCGACTAGTAAGATCAAAACTCAGTATTAACCGTCTAACAAAAACTAAAAATAGAAGAAAAAAATGCATAATAAACAGCCGAAATGGCCATACTATTTTAAACACATTGTCTTACCATTACTTATGCCTACTGGTTCGTTTATTTCGTTTAAATAAAAAATTTATATTACCATCCCCGTTAAAACTTATCAATAACTAGCGTCTGATAAGCATGTAAACTAAACGGACCTGTGTAACGAGAGTAACTGTAACCATTACAAGAACCTAATGTATAGATGCGGCATATACACAGTGTATTGTGCTTGAGGAGGATATGGTAGGACAATATTCTGCATTCAACTAAAACATGTTGAAACATTTAAAAAAGGGTGGTTTTATTTGAGCTAGAATCAATGTTGCGTCATGATAGGAAAAAGTAAGTTCCTTGCGTTTTATATGCTTCAGCGAGTTAGTTCATGACCGGTAAAGCTCGCACTTTTCGTGAACCATAATAAGCCCGATCACCCAGAGAGTAAATAAGAAAACGTGTATTTGCGAAGAGGCAAATATGCAATTGTTTATCGACAGGCATCGTGATACGCGTCTAGAGTACGGAAATCTCTCCAGGTAGGGGGAAGAAAGTCTTGAAGGTAACTGCCGCATCGATGGCAGGGGGTCGTGAACAGAGTAGAGTAGCTGTGCAGCCAAATCTATTGGGAGTGGTGATAATAATTGTTTGCGTCAAAAATCTGATTGCTAGTGATAAGGATTTCAAAGTGTGTAAATGATAAATCAGTGAGAAAATTTCTTACCATAAACGAACGGATAGCGGCTTCAGGAAAAAACGGGGCGTAGTAGTGGAGCATTGCAGCATTGGCATGATCAGTAACCTAACGTGAGGACACAAAATATTCCTCAGATTTCGACTTCAAAATTGCTTGTTTGGATCAAACACTAGCTGAACTAGCGAATCAACAGACAGAAAAAGAAAACAGACCAAAAAAGACCAGGAAAAATACCCTTTCGAAAGCATGACAGATAGAACATAGCCTTCACCAGGAACCAGCAGAATAAAATTACCCAAGGTCACAGGTACACAAATTAACCTGACAAATTAAACACTTGTCTCCGCAAAAACAAAACAGCCCAAACCAACACAAAAACAGCTATACGAAACCAAACCAACTTTGGATAACCGAGCACAGGGTTAAGTTGAGCATGACATAGGGAGCATTCACAGGACAAATAATGTGAAACAAAGCAAACGTGAAACTATTTCTAGCGAAGCAACGATTTCAAGAAATAATCTGCAGCGGTAAATATTCAATGAATACGAAATAAAAAATTATTATCCATCGAGGAACACACAAAGCCAAATTTTAATTTAATTTGTAATCTAAACTACCATGCCAAAAATTAGCAACTATCCAAAATGCCAACCAGTGTGTGGGGCACAAACCCAGTTACAGCACACACAAAAAAAACAAACTATCACCAAAAGATTTTCCGATAATTTTTACGCATCAGCAAGGAACATTCACATGATCGCAAGGAGCAAATTTTAGCACCAATCAAACAAGTGCAAGTCCAGTGGAGCTTCTGTGATATCATCTACGGTGTCTATGGCAACGCGCAAAGCTTAATATAAAAAAATATCTTTCTTACCTTGTTAAAAACTTTATATCTGGAGCTGGACCATATGTCGATCTGAAATATCGAACCAGCGATTTATTACCAGCTGCTTCGTAATTAACGAAACTCGACAGCGGGTTAACTGTCTCGATTCACGAAATCGACGCACATAGCAACTTTTTTTACCACGCCAATCCTAGTTAATTACCTTGCCATCCTCTGTGTGAATCTCCTCGTTGAAAGCTTTGATGACGACCCACTCGATGATCAGACTCCTCAAAATGATAATGGCCTTCAAAGTTTTGCCAAGCGTTATCTGTACAAGGTGTGATTCGTTAATCATCGCAGTAAGGCGCATAAATAGGGGCATCGGGTTGAAAACAATTTCAGCACTAAGTCGACCTTCCTCAAAAAGAAGTGCGCACGTACCTGTAACACGGACGACGTTCCGTAAGGCCGGTCCACTTCGATTTGCATGTCGGAAAACTGGCGCACGCAGTTGGACACGACCTGGTCGACCATTCTGTAAAACAAAACTTACGTTTATGCCACCTCCATATGCAATAATTTATTCCATAGCAGTGGCAGACTCAAACGTTGTTCATATTTAAAGCTAATGCTAGCAGATGTCCCCAATATCAATCTCGAATCTGATTATTCATTAGCATTCAGCAAGTTTTTAATTGAGTTTGCATCAGGTCAAATTAACGAAATTAAAAGAGAAATCTCAAACATAAAGATGAAGGGGTCCGTGACCAAGGATAAAACGGCAACAATTGTAAACAAACTTAGTATTTTATTATGCCGAGACATGAAAAAATAAAAAGGGTTAACAAGCTTAGAATTTTATTTTTTCATGTCTCGGCATAATAAAATAATAAGTTTATTTACAATTATTGCCGTTTTATCCTTGGACACGGAGCCCTTCATCTTTATGCACGGCTCCTACGAACTCTCCTTCAGAGAAATCTCAAGAATAAAAAAATCGATTTTCTAATATAAGTCTTCGGAAGAAACACTAAATTTCGTTGCATTTTTTAGGTATTCTCGACACAAGCTGAAATCATTGGCGGATAAACTTACGGAAGCGGAATATTGTGACTATTTTGCGGAGCCTTGCGCATGCGTTTGCTGGTGATCATCACGGTTCGCTTCAGCTGATTTTGCCCCAGAATTTGGGTAGCGTGGCTGGCAAACTCACGAACCTAGAAAGAATAATAATCATACCTTAACCATACGTTTAATGGGTGAGTAATTTTACGTGACATACTATCGGTTTGACGGAGGAATCCCATTTCAAGCTTACTTTGTCGGTCCATTTGTAAGACTGAATCAGCTGCAAATACAGCGAGGAGCGATCTTGTGCTGGATCCTGGCTGAGCAGGCCGCTATTGGAGACGTTGGGGGTCACAGGTGGCGCAGCAAGATTCGATGAGGCATTTTCCAAATCTCTGGAGAATTAACATTGATAAATTTTATTACTGTTAAAAAAAAATTTAAAGTGTCAAACAATTTCAGAAAGATACTTTTTAGATGCGAAAAGTGTGGAGAAGATGAATAAAAAAAAATTAAGGCGCGGAAAGCAAAATTGAGGGAGATACAGCCTGCGGAGGAATGCAGAATATCAATCGATCGTTGCGGCCAAGTGAGAAGGACTTGCCTTAAAAAAAATATAACATGAAGTGACAAATCACGTGAGACTGA
>JAUJYS010002489.1:0-14691 GCA_033995665.1 Melogona broelemanni
AAGAAGTTGCCGTTTCCCATTCTCTTTGGTCGAGAATAACTCATCAATTTAGGCTATTGCAATCCAACGGCTCCTAATTACAATCAAATTAAAATAAAACAATAACTTATTTCACACATGGGTAAATTATGTACAGTTTTATTACAAAATAACTCAGTTCAGAATCATATAACCGGTATAATTTATCAATTTCAGTCCTACGAGCAGGGCTAGCACAACTATCGTGACAAAAGCTGACATGACATGTTCAGTACAATGTTATATTTCTTAATGCTACACTAGGTTCGGTATATGATATCTATACTGTAGTTGGTCGTCAAGTTGAAAGGTAAGTAATTCTACCTTACGAAATATTCAATGTCCACCCTGGAAACTTGGAAATACAGGGCTGTAGATTGGAACCAAGACCGGTGCTCACTGGCAAATATCTGAAAAACGGCAGTGCACGCGGGTAAGTATGGAAAAATCGACAAAACAGGCCCTTTGGCCCTTTTGAAAACAAGAACTCAAGTATGATACACATTAAAGAAGTGTTATACGGAAAAATAACACGTCATATTGGACAGCCCCCGGTAAATACATGTATGACGTAGTACCCAAATACTGTACTGTACTGTCACTCATACCTATTATATCTTGGATGACGCCTTCGCTGGTTCGTCGAACTCGTCCAGAAAGGTTTCCTGTTTAACCGCTGCGATGGAATAAAAATCTGCGTAGGCAGTAAATTAAGGAAAAACACCACAAGAACGAGTACATGTAGCCCAGGCTATATCGGATAGCCCTTCAAGGAGATTCAAGGATAGAGTGGGAGTTTCCCTATATTCAATCGAGATTCAGTCATACCGTACGAGATGTAATGCATTTATAATGAGTTTTGAACAAAGCTCTGGCCAAATTTGCTTATTGTGTTGCACATTTAAAATCATTGTGTGATGGGAAGCTAGGCAAAACGACCGAAATAATATATACTATGTGGCACTCTAACTCTACTCTTACATGTCAATGTCCCAGGTTCATGCCGCAAAGGATACAGATTCCTACGACGCTGCCAGCCAGCAAGCAGCCGGTTATTATATTCCGTCTTCGCGTCTTCAGCAATTTGCTCACCCTCTCTAGGTTTTGCCGCTCGATTTTCTCGACATATCCAAGATGAGCCTTGTCAATCCGAGCGAAATCTTTTTGAAAATCCACTTTCGGCATGCGATCACCACTGTCCGCCATTTTGAAATTCTGACGACAAGATTGCCAGATGATCGCTCATCATTTCTTAGCACTCTGCTTAAACGTCCGTCTTGCCAATAGTTATTTATAAAATGCAACATAAATAAAGGTTTAATTATTCTCAGGTATTTATTTAATTTTATAAATAATATATTTTTCTAATTATAGTTTTACAATTTTTTATTTGTATCATATAAATGTACACGCTAGATCTAGTAATTCGTATTTATTATTGGTACCCGATACCGAGAATGGGTCAGCGACTCAGCGCCATCTATCCGCAATTCGAAACAACGACCATTCCCCTAGTATCTTCTCGGATGGAGAGAAAGTTCACAACACAAACTCACAAAGTTTTGTGAGTTCTTGTTGGCTGAATGTTCGCTTTTGAGCTGTGCAAATCTATTTTTAACCTAGTGGATCTTCCAGATAAAGCCAAGACTGTCGCTGGACGAACGAAACTGGTCGGTTCAAGTCTGGGCGAAGATGTGAGTATGGCTGGCTCTCAGGGGGAGTTACTAGAAATAATGACACGTTTTGCGAATCCTAGGCCTAGGCATACATAGGGTTTGAAAGATTGTCCGCGGATTGACCTTGAGGTCAGTTTGTAAACGAAATTGTCCGTGTGATTGATCTGCGTTTGATTGTCTTTGACGGACTTTGGTAGTAGCCAAGCGAACCATCTAAATCAAAACCCGAGTACCCAGACCTTGAACATACGACCACAGAAATTAGGTTGCCCAAGCTCAAAATGATTTAGACAAGCTCTAGTTTTTTATTATTATTAAATTATTAGGCGGAATGATTGAATGACCTGGGGACAAAAACAGTACGTAATGCGTGCATGCAGTTTGTTTTTTAGATAAAAATAAGTTTTAGCTGATGCATACCTGCGTGACAAAAAGTCCGTAATACGTCATTTCTGATGTGGTATTAATTTGTTTCGGTTGTTTCTGTTGCTCTATGTTGTGATTCTGTTGCTTGTTATTCTGTTGTTTCGGGGTAGGTCTTAGACATTATAAAATATCAAACTAAGTTTTGTTGAACGTTAAATTGTGGAGATCACGTAAAATCACCACAAAAGTACAATTGAGGTTAACTTCTAAAATTACAGAAAGAAAATCATTGTTTTGAAATGCCCATGTTAATTTGCTTAAGACTCCTCGCCATCGTCTTGAGCAAAATAGCCAGACAAGCTTTTAACGACTGGTATATTTCCTGTCTGGCGTGAAAGGCTAATTTCTGACGGGGCCTAAAATAGCCAGGGGTAATTGAACCCTCCCCCCTCTCCGCCAGACAGACCCCGTATTCGGGTCTTCGAACCCCCACTCGAGTAAATCACGGGATTCAGAACCTTATTGGGAGTTCAATCGGGTTCTCGAAACGGGCAGATGCCATATATGTGCGATAAGCGAAATTTGCAGAGGTGAAAATAATTATCGATTTTAATTTGACCTGTGGTGAGTTAAAAATTATTACAATTTAATCTAATGATAACGTACAGTATTTGTGAATTGAAGTAACTGTTTCTTGTATACCAATGCTGTCGTGTTCCTTATTATTAAAAAAAAGCTTAAAAGAAAACGTTTTGTTAGAAGATTTGACAGTTGGACCTATTAAATAAAACGCTTGAGAGACTAAATAATAAGGGCACGGGGTGATACAATAGCAGTCAATATTGAATCTAATTATTACCAATTTGTGTATTGAAGAAACTCTTCCTTGTTTACCAAAGCTGTCGTGTTCCTCATTAATTAAAAAAAAGTTTAGCAGTTGTAAAACAAAAGACAAACTAAAAATTGATTTAGATTCTCGACCAGCGGTTACAAACACGATTACAACGGCTCCTAAAAATAATGGTGCAAAGAGAGGTAATTAATTTTGAACTAGTTTATTTTTAAATTAGTAATCTACCAAACCAAAACAGTCATGTATTCCACGATTGGTGGGTGAAAGTTGAAAATAAACCAATGAGTAAGATTTGAAAAATAAGTTTGTTTTGTTCAATCACCTCTTTTCCCCCATGCCAAAAACAAATCCAATCTCTCCTGTGTTGCCGGCTTTCTTTGAACCAGTTCGTCTGATGCCAGTTTTGTTTTTTTGTTTCCGTGTATTTTATGAAAAATGCTCCGCCGATATTACACACTAGCACCCACGCTATTCGCGCGTGACTGTGTGGCCATGCTCTTCTCTCCGAAGCACTTAGCTCCGTTTTCCTTCAGAGTTGTGACAGTTGTAAACAAATGCTCTTGTGTGTGTGTTTGACAGGCGTGAAGTGAACACCGGATTTCTTTGACCTCACTCGTCCAGCAAATAAAAACAAGGAGATATGGCGTCTAACGCGCCAACAGTTGATAAGCAGATTCTAGATATCGAAGGTGAGCATCAACTGGGTCATTTTATTTCTCTTACTAATCTGTTGACGAAAAATCGAATTCATGGAGTTGTGTCGTTTTGATTTGGTTGACTTGTTATTGGACAAACTATTACCACAAACAATTGCCTAGAAATTAAAGCTAATATCATCGTTATTATTTGATTAAGCTAATGTCATCTGAAAAGTGTAGAGTTGTTGATTACCGTCTCTGAGCGCAGGTACGAATCCGATTCTGAAATAAAAGTTCGAATCCAGTCTTGAGTGTCAGTAAGAAAATGAAAATACATCCAGTATAGATAATCAGAGATGGCGTGTGTTGTAGTGGTTAGCGCGTCGAACTACGTGGGTTCGATTCCCGACTGAGGCCTCCATATTTTTTTTATAGGATATAATCTAATTGTTTTAAGAGTTGTGTTCGAATCTCGGCTCCGATTGAAAATCATAAAATAATTAATCAGCGTTTATCCATGGGTTGTGCGTGCAATGCGCACTGAGGATGATATACTGTGTGTGGCGGCAAGCTTTCCTTAATTTGTTAATGGAGATAATGATTATTTTTTTAACTCTTTATTTGGGATTTCTAATTTAAAAAAATTGTTGGTACGTTCAAATTTTCAAGCAAATAACCTTGCCCTACATTTATTTTACATAGCCTCGTATACAGGCCTACAATAAATTAGTTAAGCCTCACTGTTCAGCAGGGTTGAATTTTGTGGCCAATTTTGTGTTTGCCTTGGTAACAAGATTACCTTAATCGTTTTTGGCTACAGCTTAACAGTGAAAGTGAAGGTGGCGAGGTTAATAACTGGGGCTGAAGACGCTTTGTCCGTTTTTTGAGCCGGTCTCAAACTTCGATGTGCGTCGTCATCACGTTAAGTGAATCGCGATCACATGGTGCTATTGTGCTTGACTGCACCGCTGGCCCAAAAATAGACGTGAACTTGAGAGCGTCGTCGTCGAGTTTCCACGAAAGCAGGCAGCGGGCGCGTGTGTGTATGTGTGCTCGAACACGACGAGGCTGTTCCCTTATGACTTCTTTCGGGGTTTTATTTTGGGGTCTGGCTGCTGCGAAATCACGAGCTTACAGTCATATACTAGAGTTGCACAATCGGATGGCTCATCTAGACGATTCGGGGTGCGTGGAAATTATAAAGTGCGCACGCTAGTTTTATTTAGAGTTGTTGCCTTGCTAGTCCTCTCTCTCTTAAGAGCGAAACGTAATTATACTTTGTAGCCTTGTGAGTCGAGTGAGATGGAGAGGGAACGATTTTGCATGTGTGGCTAAAAACAAGTTTGATGGTTGCCATTTCTCTTTCGCCAGCAAAATTTTCTTTTCGTTTTACGATCGGGATATTTTTGTTTGAATTTGTTGCGGCAGATAAATTGACGGACAGACTCGTCAACTTATTACAATAAATCTTTAACGCTGATGATTGTCTTGGAATGTGGCTGTATCTTCATCGTTAGACCAATTTTTTAAAAATGTATTGATAATGAAATTTTAACAGTAACTGAATTTATTTATGAAAAACGTGATTAGTCGAAATGAATTGTAAATTATATGTTATAATTGGTGTACTGAATAATTAATTTTTACCATTTTTGTAAAACTGGTCATTACGTGAGGATTGTTTTTAACTTCAGTTCAGTCTTTTGTTCCCCCCCTTATGTTTTTATAGTCAAATAAAAATGATAATAAAGGTGGTTTGTAAGACTTTCGGGTTCTACTGCCGCCACGTGCTTCGACACGGAATTATATTTTTAAAAAAAACCATCCATTCCACCCAACCATCCCAGTTCCATCCTCATGTAAATGTTGCTAAAAACTTTAATTATGCTAATAAAATGTTAAAGATGATTAAGAGTTAACGAATTATTTTGTTTTTGTTGACAGAATGTGTCAAAGGATTAAAACAGGAATTCAACGATAATGGACTGCCCATCACCGATGACAACACCACATTTCACCGATTTTGTGCTAAGTTGGAATATCTGTTACAAACAGAACAAAAAGGTACCCCTAATTTTAAGAATCTTGGATAAAAATAATTCTTGATGCAGATGGTTATTTACTATAATTTTATATGCTGTACGTTCATTAGAAAATATGTATCTGCTCTGTAGAATGATTGTTAAAATATTGTGATCGCAATTTGCAATTCCGTTTATTTCTGAGCAGAAAAGTTGACTCTGCTTGGCAGTCGAAAAGGATACTGGGACTATTTCTGCAAGTGCTTGGCTACCAAACGAAACGTTCATGATGGGTTGAAGTTCGTGAAATCAATTTCAGAGTTTCGCACGTCACCAGGACGAGGCCGTGCCTTCATCCGTTTCTGCCTGGTCAACCAGTGTCTGGCGGACACACTGCAGCAGTGCTTTCAAAACGGACAAGTGACGAGTGACTTCTATCGCGAGAGGTCGCCCCTCATGCACTTCGAGCAGAGCACATACTTGGTGTCTGCCCTGTACGAACTAAACGAGGTGCCCTTCGACTTGTCGCCGCAGGGAACCAACCTGGACATGGGCTGGCCCACTTTCTCTCACAAGGTGTTTGGTGGTGGTGGTGGTGGTGGTGGAGCCGCTTCCGCTTGGAATCCACCGAGTCGGACGCTCAGCATGACCAGTCTTTTCAGTCTCTCGTCCCAGCCACAAGACGTGCATCAATCATTCGGAAGAAGTTTTCCCGACGAACAGAATCTGTCTGACTCTCGTCCTCACTCAGAGATCGAGAATGCGATCCACGGAATCGTGGCCAAGATAGAAGAACTGAATGCCAATCAGTGCGAGACTAACGAACTGACCAAGGAATTGGCTCTCAATGCCAGCAGACAGTTGGCCAGCCCTCGCTCCGATGGTCCCTTGTCAACAGCTGAGGCTGAAAATGCGGGCGCCCTCTACTGGGAGAACCGCGAAGCTGATCTCTGCAGCCGCCTCGCTGGCATGGAGCGCGCGGCTGACGATCACGCCCGACAACTGGAAGCAATGAGCACCCAGCAGGATGACCGTGAACAGTCCTTCCGTGATCGCGAACGAGAGATGACCTCACAGGTGGCCGCTTTGGAGCGACGAAATGAGGAGCTGGCCCAATTGGTGCGAGGGCTGGAGGAGGAGCAGGCGAGTCGGGTGGATGGAACAGCAGTGGTGGCTGGAGGGGATGGTGCTGGAGCTGCTGCTGGATCGCTGCCAGAGAGGAAGGAAGGGGAAGGGGAGGAGGTGGCGGTGGTGGTGGCCAAGCCCATGGATGAGGGCAGGGAGGCCAAGTACAAGAAGGCGGTGGCGGCACTCATGGAGAAGTTGGCCTGTAAGGAGCGTGTTAATGGGCATCTGGAACGCCAGGTCTCCGCACTGAAGGAGGTGGCAGCAGCAGTCAAGGATATGATGCAAGTGCGAACCAATGAGGTACTGTCATTGCGCAAGATCGTAGACGAGCTCAAGTTGTCCCCGACCAGCGTTGCTCAACCCCCCACTGACTTAGACGCCCGCATTCAGACCCTCGAGAATGAGAAGACCCTCCTGGAGGAGCAGACCCGCGAGCTGCATCAGAATGTGGAGAATGTCCGCCGAGACTTCGATGACGCAGCCGAACAGCTCCGACAGCGAGATGCCCAGCTGGAGACCACTCGGAGCCGACTGGACCAGCTGGAAGTGGAGGCCGCGGAGGGGATCAGAGTGGCTGCAGAGGTGGCCCAGCGGCTGGAGGCGTCGGAGGCGGAACGGATGGATCTGGTTGGACGTTTGGAGGTGCTGGAGGGACTGCTGAGACGTGTGGAGGTGGCCGAGGTAGAGCTGGAACGGAGGGAAGAGGTGGAGGAGGCGGTTCGAGTGACGGCTGAGCTGCCAGCAGTTGATGCGGAGGATGAAGGTGGCCACACTTCTGGTGGGCAGCGTGATGAACATCGTAGTGAATCAGATGAGGAGGGTGGGCGGCCGCAGCCACTTGGTTCTGACGGTAGATCGTCAAGCGAGAGAACAGTGGTACAGTTGGTGCAGGTCCCCCATGATTTTCCGGCAGCACAGCGTGCTCTGGCTCGACTGCAGGGACTGCTGGATGACAAGCGGAGGCCTCACGTGTGTAGGGAGGTAGGCAGTAAGCTGGTGAGCGTGACCAGCGAGTTGCGCGCCACCAAGTCATTGGTGGATCAACTGAAGAGTGCTCACAAGAGACTGCAGACTTCAGATGCCATTCTCAGGTACGAGCTATGAGAGAAGCGTGTGTTTGTTGAATGCATGAAACAACAGCTGGAAAGCGCATCCAACATGCGTCTCCGCATCCGCCAAAAACACTCAGAATCTGAACTGGAATGGCAGAGCCTTCGCGCCGAATTTGCCAGTCGCCGTCAGCAGGACAGCAGCGAGGAGAGTGGCCTGGCCTCAGCCGTTGAACAACTCCCTTCCATCTCCACCGCCTCCACGTCTGAGGTGGCGGTGGTGGCCACCACAGCCATGTCCACCTTTACCAGTCTGCGGGACAAGAGTGAGGAGAGAGAATCGGTGGATGGGGCCAGTTGCTCGTCGGACGTTTCTTCCTCATCGGCGGCCCACTACTCGTCTTCCTCACCTGATCTGCCGGTGGTTGGGGTGGATGCGGCTCAAGATGGAGCAGCTGTATCATCCAAGACAGAGGAGAATGAGCCATCGGAGCAGAGACAGAGGACAGACTTGCGGTTGGCGCTCATGGAGGAACAGTGTCGGCTGCTCTATTGCAGTCTGCTGTCCAGCATGAAGAAGAGCGAACGCCTCCACTGGAAGCTGTCCAAACTGCACGACAGCCACTCCGGCCAGGTCCCACCACCCGAAGACACGGCCACCCCACCCACCACCAACTCCGAGGAGACTGACACTCTAACCACCACCACCGCTGCCACACCGACCAACCTGGTGCCCACCCAGTCCATCCCTACCATGCCCACCCGCCGACTGGTACCGGAGTGTGCCGATGAGACACCAGATGACACAGTGGACGGCACTCTCTCCCCGGATGAGGTGGATGCCCTGGACACTGACCGTGACACTGATGCCATAATCGACGAGGTGGTCATTGACGAAGGTAAACTGGTGGCCAAGCTGGACACCCTCCTGGTGGCCCAGTCCCTGGCTAAACGGGTGGAGGTGCTCAAGCGGAAGAAGCAGGGTCTGGAGGGCGATGTGGCTCGCATGGTGACTGACCGGGAGGAGGGGAGAACGCGGGAGAGTCAACTACGGCAGCGGCTGGATGAAGCCGGGGCTGCAGTGGTTATACTTGAGTCCATGGTTGAGCAACTGCAAGCCGAAAAATCTGCCCAGCAGGAAGAGTTGCAATTCCAGCAGGCTGCTGTCCAACGTAGTGCGGCTGAGTCCCTATCAGCCCTGGAGACGCGGCTCAACGATGAACGCACCACTCTGGAGCAGGAGGTGACCTCCTTACGTTTCCAGATGAGCACTGCGGCTCTGCTGCACCAGACGGTATCTCAGCGTCACTCCATCTGCGAGGAGGAGATGTCGGAGGTTCGGCAGCAGTTGTCAGAGCGGGAGTGTCAGATTGGTGAGCTGGAGCAGCGACTCAATGAAGTGGTTGAGGAGAGGACGCGGCAGAAGGATGGTGATCAGGGTGTGATTCGAGACTTGCAGATCCGGGCCATCAGCGCGGAGGAGGAGTGTGCGCTCATGTGCGAGCAGTTGAGGAATACAACACGGCAGCTGGATGAGTCGCAGGTTTTGCAGGAGAGGTTGACAGTGTCGCTGGAGGAGTCTCGTCAGGAGCGGGAGCGTCTGCGGGACGAGACAGATGAGCTGCGAACGCTGACTGATGACATGCGGGAGAGGATTATCCAGTTGACAAGGGATAAGGATGCGCTGTGGCGGCGCGGGGAGCGGCTGAGTTTCACACAGCAGGTGCAGTCAGCGGATCGGTGGCATCGGGACCAGGAGGTCAGCCATTGCATGAACTGTAACGCAGAGTTCTCGATCGTACTGCGAAAGCACCACTGCCGCATCTGCGGTCGCATCTTCTGTTTCGGCTGCTGCAACCACTGGGCCACCACCGCCGCCCACAGCGGCCGCGTTCGCGTTTGCGACGAATGCGTTGTCGGCCACGCGCAAGTCGACCAGCTCTCCACCTCCTCCCAACAGCTGGACGATGAGGAGGAAAGTGACGGCGATCAGGACAGCATTCTGTCCGGCCGCGCCGCCTCTCTCCAGATACAACGTGACACCGATTCATGCCTGCCCACCTCCCTGGACTGCTCGGAGGACATATCACCCGCCCACTCCTCCATCCTGCAGGCGTCCACCTACTCGGACACCTCATCCGGCGCGGACGGCGACCGATCCAGCGAACCCCGGGAAGGTCTACTCGGCCGCCTCCTGGCCAGCTGGAGCAGCCCCAAACCACGTGCCGTCACCCCAGGTGAATCCGACGACGAGTTTCACGTCATCGGTGATGAGGAGATCCTCAAGTCGCTCAGCCACTCCAGTCCCTATACGAGTCGAGCAGAAGGAGAGACTGATGGTGGATTGATCCAGTTGTGTCCGCTGAAGGATGTGCTGGAGATCGACGCTGAGTTCGCGGATGGTGTAGCGCGCGAGGTGTGGATCAACGCTGGGAAGGTGTACGGGGTGCCGGTGAGGGTGAGCAGCCGTTTGACGCTGCGCTGGGAGTTTAGCACGGAGCCGAAGAGCATCGCGTTTAGTCTGGTGTTCCATGCGGAGGATGGACATGATGTGGCCGCGCGGTTGTCCACCTCGCCTACCAGGGTGCTGGTACCACTGACCCATTGCGATTCGCATCTGCGGACCGTGCATGGGAAATTGACTGTGAGGAATTCGGGCATCTATACCTTCTATTTTGGCAACGATTTCTCTAGATTCACGGCCAAGAAATTAAAGTTTATTGCCAGAATTGAGAAGAGCGACGCACCCACTGGTCAAGGCCAAGACAACGAAAATGCTTCGTCATGCAGCTCGCCCGAACGAGACTCCACTAACGAAATTTCTGGTTGAAATTTTCAAATGGCAAGTAAAAATTGGGGGACAAGATTGTTTTTTTTATTTAATGTCCTAACCGGAGTTAGAATTTGTTTCTGGGGCAGACTGCTTGTTGGTTCTGTTCACTATTTAAAATGTGTATTCAAATTAACGGTATTTCTTGATTACGGTATAGTTGTAATTATTTGGAGTATCTAGCATTTTTGTTTTTCTATTTCGTATTTTGATACAATTGGTTTTTTTATATCTGTCCGCCAATTTGTTAACGAAACCTTTGGGATACGTAGATTTTCAATATAGTATTTATCTTTACAATTTTGTGTTTCACGATTGCGTCACGCCTTATAGTTAAATTTCTTTTTTTGCCGACAATATTTTTCACTTTTGATTCGTACAAAACAACATAGATAAAGCAAAAACAAGAATTGGAATGGTTGTACTTACATTGAGAAACCCCAACTGTTAAAAAGGAACCCATATAAAATGTGTTTGAAAATATTGTAGACTTTTCGTGGTAGAGTAGTTCGATTTAGTGCTCCAAGTAGCATCTAAAACGTGACAGAATATTTTATTTTTACTGTTAGTTTGATTATTATTTACCCAACATATTAGCACATTTCAATTAGTCTCACCATTTATTAGAAGCCCATGCCATATTTGTTGTTACTGTGGTTGAATTATTTTTTTTTTCCTGCCAGCACTGCGAAGTTATATACTGTTATCGATAATCTTTATTAAAATTGGAAGATATTTAGATTTTCCTGGATGAGTCGCATCTATTACGGTTTTATTGGGCGAATAAGGTACGCCCATAGATAAGTTGCGGGCATCATTTCGACCTCATTAGGAGGCTAGGGATATTCTAAACATATCTCCCTTTCTGTCTCCCCGACTCTCTGTCTTCAGTACCCCATCCCATATCGATTCAACCTCACTATCTTACACTCGCTCTTCCTTATTTTAAGTAACATATTATCGATATGCAATAATATAACTGCACCCTCGATATATAATTTCATTCCTTCCCCGAATGCCCATAAAGCTCTGCAATGAGATTAGTCATTAAATGTTGACATGCCCAGATAGTGCCGGCTTTCTGAGTTGGCTCTATTTGGCTGATACTTTTAAAACATCAATTTCCGCAGTGCTATATCTCTGCCTGCCACTTTTATAATCGTACAATGCGAAGTAGTCGTAACAATCCCATTTAGGAAATAAAATTGGTACAGATACGATACTTGTGCATGCAAAGTACACAGCTAGTTATCGTCGAACATCACTCAGATAAGGCGTACCAGATCTGCCGAATAAGACGGTAGACCGCCAATCTTTTTGAACAGTTTTCTAATCAATATTTATTTAAAATGATATTGGCATATATCTTTAAATTGTAAGGGTTCAATATGAAAAGAATGTGTCAGTTGCTTAGCAACTTTTGCCATTGAGCTACTGCAATATTTAGTTGTTTTATTATTCCTGTTGTCCGAAGCAACACTGAAATTGAGAAGGCATGTTGTTCTGTGTTGGAAACCCTGATGGTCTGACCGCGAAAAAGACGGTATAAGATTCCCTTATTTAAAGGGTATTTTTTCTATTCGTTGCTGTTTAAGCATTCATTGTGGAATGCGCAAATTATTTTATAATCTCGACATGACATAGGACTGTTTGTATTTGTATCAATATGTTAATAATAATATTTTAATTACACATCTCTGAGAGTCATGAATTTTATTACTGCGAATATGATTTCTCCTTGTGAAAACATTAATGATATAAGAATTTAAAGTAGTAAGATTAAGTTTATTTCGGTTAGGCACAAGGATATAAAGCAACATAATGTTTTAATGAGTCAACAGTCGAATTACCATCTGATATTTATTAATCGGCCTCTTCGGTTTCTGGTTCGTACCTAAGAAGCAAAAATGACAGACATTGCATAAACATTTCCTATAGATTTCAAACCGAGATTCAATTTTCAAATATGATTTTTTTTTTAATTTATGATTTTTAAAGTTAAGAAGTCTAAATTAAACTAAAACGAAACTGTAAATGCCTGATAGTACCTGATAGTAAAGACCATTTGCACTATCAGTCATTTACGGTTTCGTTTTAGAAATAACTTCTTAATCATTTTTTCATTATTACTTGGCGAGTTTCTTTCGTAGGGTCTTGACCAAATCATTTTTTTGCTGTAACATTTTCATAAGGTTTGTGTAGGCCGTTGTCTGTCCAATTTTTTTTTCCAACTCCTGCATAGGGGAAGGGAAATTAATTAAGACTGGCGAAATATTTCTTCAAACAAATTCGAAATCCAGTTTCTGATATGACATAAATATCTAACATTTTGAATAGCCAAATTATTTGTAGACTATTAACGTTATAGGATGACGATTTCGAACTCAATAAAATATTTGGCTTGCCATATTGCGCTACCTTTTCAGCCATGTCTAGCTGTCCCTGAACCTTGAGCAGCTGATGTTTGACGTCGGTCAGATTGTTCTCGAGGCCGTCGCTTCGTCCAGTGTCCACCTGCAGTTGACTGAGTGCAGCCTGCGCCGCCGCCAACTGATCGTTCAGTTCGGACACTTCCCTGTCCAGTTGCGATTGTTTGTCGATCATGGTCTCGTCTAGCACGCCTTTCGTCTTACGCAGATCCTCATTCAGTTGACTGCGATCCAATAACAGGGTGGATGCCTGCGCAATTCACAACGAGAGGACATCAAAGGCGGTATTTCACTAGGCGAATAATCGCGGCGAATGCAGCTGAAGCGCTCAAATTGCAAATTATTCGCCTAGTGAAATACCGCCTTAAGTGGTCACTCGGTTTATTTCGGAACATTGACATTGCAAAAGAAAAACTATAATACGATCCCATGAACTTAAAATTTAGAGCCACCCTCAAGGGTGAATGCACTGTTGGGTACGTTCAGTTTGAAAAGGAACTCGTTCCTTCGATTTATATGCCAACAAACAAAAATTGAGTTTGATGCGGTAGTCATTTAATTTCATAACGCAATTTTCGGACAAATTCAATAATAAAATAACTGTCATCAGATTCCCAGACAAATTCGTCGTGAATTTTAAAAGCTTTAAGTCTTTTTAAATTATGGGAAAAAAATACTTCGCAGTTCATAGAACGTGTTACGGCCTCTCCTACATTGTTGGTGCTCTTTTGAAAAAGACCACCTCTTCTAGGCGAAGTTTTATCAGTTTGTAGATCGTCAAAAAAATTATGTGAAGGCGTTACCTGGGATTCGATATTCTTGAGTCTGTCTCTCAGCTTCATGTTGTCGTTCTGCAGTCGGTCGATCTCCTGTTGGAGCAGGGTAGCACCGGCGATATCGTTGAGGGGTTCCAGACGACACCTGGTGGGTGAACCTTGAACCGCAGGTTTGTCGCGTTGATTTTCTGAATGCCACTTCTCAAACTCCTTCACCTTGCTCAGCAATTCTCTACAGGTCATTCAAAAAATTGATTTAGTATACCGACACTTTTCCAAATAACGCCGTTACAAATATATTATTTCGAATAAACCATGCGAAAATTTAATCCTTTTCGAATAGTTTCTGTAACTCACTGATTTTCAAGATGCGTGGTATCTGCCTGCAATTTAAGATGCCATTTTTCAGCTTGGGTGAAGATCTGTTGCAAAAGTAGCGCGGTCGTGTGTCCCATGTTGATTAGCTCGGATTCCACTTCGCCTCTTACCTAAATAAATATTTAAAAAAAAATTCTGTGAACTAGAATCACAGGTTCTGATTCTGTTGATACAATAGCCACCTTCTATGCAATATCTTGGAGCACTTACCACTGCAGCGAGATCGTCTAAAATAGCCACTACTTCGTCGCAAGTAAACGTCTCTTCCAGCAATCTGAAAACAGTTTGAAACGTTTATTTAATATACGATTTAATATTTATTATTTACCATCCACCTTACTATCCCTCCAATTCCTTTACTCCCTCGGCTGAATTACACTTTACGGACATGAGCGACCAGGAAATACGGTCTATCGCTCCTCGCTAGCGGAGCGAAGGCAAGATGGATGGCGACCTTGTTTTGAAGACGGCAACGGAAGCGGATAGTAATTATACAGGTGAGACTGATTTGCCTAAAAAAATATAACAT